>JAMKQA010057174.1:0-13302 GCA_024699735.1 Posidonia australis
TTTTTGCAAGATACCCTGTATGATAATCTATGCTTTGATTATAGCATGTTTATTTCGTTTCTAGGAAACACTGCATTACTTGCATGAGCCATCTCTTCTTTACTGTGTTCCTGATGTAGTCATTTGCATGAGCAATCTTCTCTTATTATGTTCTAGATATGATCATGATTTCAGCAAGTCTTATTGGGTTTGCTCGTCCCACGCTTGAATCTTTTGCATGAACCCATTAATTATCATGTTCTAATAAGATAGTAACGATCAGATGCATTTCATCATGCTCTTCACACTTGCATGGATCAACTTGCATTAGCATAGATTATCCATCATCTTTCTGGGTTAGTTCTGGATCGGATCGCGGTCTGATCTAGATTTTTCTGGGGAGCACCTATATGGCGCACCAGAGCGACGCACTTAGCCAGCGCCCCACTTTGGCGCCCCATGTAGGAGCACCGGACTGATCAGAAGGTAAAACGCTCACTTTTACGTCCCCGTTTGCATGGCTTTCTGATGTTTTTGAGCCTAGTTCTTTTACTGCATGCTCTTTTTATTCCATGGTTTTGCATGCATTTGTTTTCGATAAGAGCGAGATTGTTTTCTAGCCGTTTTCTTCCTTTGGATATTCAATCTTGGACAGGAATTTGGTAGGCTGTTTGCACCTTACTCATACATGGAAAGTCTATGCATCAGCCCATGATCCAATGTCATGACTGAATCTTGTTTTCTCACTTAGCATGAGATAGGTAGGATCTTGTGTGAGGCTACTAGCCCTTGAGCACAAGGTCCATAGATATTGCATTTGCACATTTTTCGCTTTTAAGGCATGATTTCCGAGTTTTACAAAGGATTTTACACTGCATACTTTTCCAGAATGCATTCTCTAGTGATTTGGCTTTGCATAGATTTCTGTTTTCTCTCAACACATCATTCTGGCCCACGTAGAAAGCAACTAGGCGACGCATCAGACTGACGCACTAGGTATTCAGAGGCACAGGTAGGGGTGTAGGACATAGAAGCTCCTAGGTTTTATATAAAACACAGGAAATATATCATTCTACACTTTACTTGAGATTTATTGCCTGCTAACAATAGTTTTGAGATCTTTAGTTTGTTGTTTTTTGCTGAATTTTTTGAAGTTCTATATTACTCCATTCGCCAAGTTCTTTACAATGGTTTTCTTGTATTTTGTTTCTTGAATAGAAATGATGAATGTTTTACGCTTCAATACTTTCTAAGGTTGCATGTTGGATCTTTCAATGGATCCTTAGGTGTGTTTTTGGTTTGTGTTGGGTACTTTGTGAGATACTAGAGTTATCTAAGAGGTTTCACACGTTCTGACTGCACTTATAGACTACATGTTTTGGCCTAGACAACAGGAAGCTGTAGTCTGTTTTATTGGAGTGTGGTTTGATTTTATTCAAAATAAGTTTTCAAATGTTTTTTTTTCCATTGATTTCTGTTTATGGAGACCAAGATACTGAGGAAGTTGAGGTCTATGGAGTAATGGGACTAAGACTGAGGTCTAGGAGCCAAGAATTCCAAAGAATCGTATTGACAGACGAAGGACAATTAATACCTCTGGATGGTTATATGCGAGGCTTAGGTTGAGATTCCGAGTCGAGTACTAGTAGAGTCAAGGGTGAGAGTCCCTAGATGGTCCAAGCATAGAGCCCTAGATATTAGTAGGGTCAAGAGTTTAGATTTCTGTAGGTAGTTCAAGTAGTAAGGACTCCAATAGTGCATATTGTGTGAGTGTTGGCCAAAGAGTGATAAGCATGTGTCTTGCTTCTAATGATGTCCCTAAGTGGATAGTGGTGAGGGTTCTTTATAGAAAAGGGACCCAAGACAAGTGGATTCCTTCACAGGGTGATGCATCCATGGCAGTGCAGTGTATTTTGACTATTACTTGTGGCAATTGTCAATCGTTTGGGCCTAAGTGACATGACAGGTGAGTGTGTGTGTGTATGTATTGTTGGAGTGTTTTCTGTATGATAAAGCATTTAGGCATTGTTGGCCATCCAATCTGGGCATTGAATCTACAAGTTCAGATTGCACGTTTTTGAGTTGCTCAAAGATAATTAAGTACTCCGTGTTGCGATGAGTTTTCAATAGATTTATTATAGAGTTCTTCTTCTTTTTTTGCAAATGATTTATTATAGAATTTTGAATGCATACTTTTATGATAAGATGCATCATATTTTCAATACTTCGGTCATTGTTGCTTCGATATTTGAGAAGTGCAATAAATCCAGTTTTGGTATGATTTTTTTGTACCTTGGCACTAACGTGGGCCTATTGGCGGACTGTAGACTGGAACTATAGATAGTCTCGTAAGGTTGTAAGTCGGATCAGGTTAGGTCAAGTGTTACCCTTACCCTTATCCATCTCTTATTGGCAGGTGACGGGTTGAGTCAATATCCGTTTAAAAAAACTTAACTACTACCTTATCCACTATCCTATTCATTAGCAGGTAGCGATGCAGGTTAAGAGGTCAAACGGATACAACATTAGAAGTTAAAAAAATAAGCTTACAAGTACACATAAAGTTGAAAAAGGAGGACCAAAGCTTGAAAAATTCATTGGAGTGGAAACTCACATTTAACTTGACTTGACTTGTCTTTCTTTACCTTCTCCCATACACACTGTTTTTGGTTTTATAACTGCACTACTGATACTATACGTGCCTTATATTGTCATGTCCACTGCTTCTTTTTATGAGTATAAAACCTTCTGATTTCATCAACATCAATATAGACATCAAAGATTCAAAGTATCCAACTTTTACGAAAAAACGCTGTCAAGATATCACTCCCTCAATTAAAGGTATGAGTAGATGCAAGTATGGAACTCTAAATATTATAGCAGACTAGCGATAACATCAATTTGAAAAGAAATAGAATCAGTGACATAGCTGGAAGCTTAACCAGGATGCGTAGATGCTTAACCTGAGTTATATGTGCATTCAACCCTTCATGGAACCACATGGTAAGATCATGGATAATCTTATATCGAAAATTGCATGCAACAAATTGACCCAACAGTTCTATGTGCATCACATGTATTAGTAAAACATTGCCCAAGTCAACAAATTAATGGAATATGATTGAAGACTAGATGCTCAAGTACAATAGTGAGAAGATGACAAGATGTTGTGAAAAATCATCAAAAATTTGATTTCCAAAATGTCATTGAAGTTGTTTCAAACAACATGTGATGAAAGTTGCTTTTTTGATATACACCATCACCATCACAAACACAACATATACTTGAGGATCTACAACAATACAACATATACATGGTATCATAGCATATACTTGAGCGTTGATGTTGGTGGCAGAGGATTGGCGTCTGTGGTAGAAAAGAGGATCGGCGGCAAAGGATCGACATCGGCAGCAGAAAAAGAGGATCGATGTCATCTACTCATTTGTGGCCTGTGGGATGGATTGACGTCATCTATGGTCTGCCACCTGTGGGAGTGGGATCGACGTTGTCTATGGCATGTGAGATCAATGGCAAAGGAAAGAGGATCGGTGATTTGGTGTCGACGGTGTTGTCTGTAGGAGACGAGACTACGATGTGGTTGTGACGCTATGGGTCTGTAACTGTGGAAGTGTGGCCGTCAGCGGCAACGTCTATGGGATTGGAGAGTTGGAGACTACAACGTCTTGGTGTCGATGTGTCTGTGGCCTATGGAAGACTGGGAGTGGGATTTTGGTTTGGGTAGGGCTGTAGGGATGTATGGTTTAGGGCTGCAAAGATATTTAGGGTTTGGTTTGACTTTATATATATTTGTGTGTGTAATTACAGTTATACCTACGGGTTAAAGGATTAACAAGTGACCTTAAGTAGTGTACCCTTACCTTTATCCACTAAGAAGATGGTGAAGCGAGTAACAGGTTAGCGAGTAAACAAGTGGATAAAACCTCTACCCTTACCCGTTCTTAATGGATTGAGTCCGGTCGAGTTAGTGAGTCTACCCTTATCCACTTACAGCCCTATAGTCTGGTGTGTTGGACTCCCACATTTGTGGTGTGCGTTCAGTGTGCACATTTTAACTAGTTTTAGTTGGGTTTTGTGATTGAGTTTTGATTTTGGTTGGTTTTTGATAATGCTTTTATTAGAGTTGGCAAACCTATAGATTTGAGAAGTCTGGGACTTAGATTCCACATTATTTTATATTGCCATCTGTGAATGCACACTCATGTGAGGAGGCACATCAAAGTTTTTCTACGAATTTCTAGGTGTCAATATTGGGATGCCAATGTTGCTTAGAGTTGTAGATTTCAAGTTTGATTTTTGTATGGAAGATTTTGTAGGTTTCGCACGTTGAGGTGGTCCGTCTTGCCTGAACATTCCATTAACGCGTTTTGATATTGTTTTTAACTATTTTGCAGAGTTGAGTTCTGCCTTGTATTACTTGTGGTTTTGTATTTTTAGTGGATGTATGTTGGGTGACCTTTTTAGTGATGACTCACTTGTATTTGTTTTGTATTTTACTGGTGTAGATTAGAAGATGGTTTTCTTACTAGTATAGTTAAAAGAGTCACTCAGCCACATATCAAGAATCTTAGGTAAATACTCTTTTTTGATGATCTTATTAATGCTATGGTTTGAATTTGGATTTAGTTGTAATGCGATAGAAAAAAAATTAAAATTATTATGTAAATCAATAGGTATGTGATGATCGAGATTGTTACACTTGTAGTATGTAATCATTGGCTATAAATGAAAGAGGATTAGGAGCAACTGGCCTCATGAAGTTTAGCCCTAACTCTTTTTCCATCGTATTTGGTTCACTAGTAGAAGAGATGTGAGGTTCACTTCTCTCATCTCCAGTGGTTCACCCATCGAAATTGTAATTCCGATGATTTCTCAATTGGAAAGAATAGACAAGCATTAGTAGAGTCGTCCTCCAAAGGAGATACGTCGGGCTCTTTGTTTTCAAACACTCGAGGGTCATGACATTAGCGTTAGTATTTTTCACCCTTTCTTCTATTCTTCCACACTTTCTCTTCTTTCTCTTACATGTACAATAGTGTTTCTTATCCTTGTATTTTTCCACTCTTTCACCTCTTTCTCTTCTACCCAAGACGATGATGTTTCTTGTCTTTATCTCGACAGACGTTACTTCTCTCTGGTTTGGCAATGATTTTTCACTTCTCCATTTTCTAAGAATTTCTCTATCAATTCTCATCTTTCTCGATCTATTCTATTGATTTATTTGCCGAATATGAACCAATAATTAGAACATATGTGAGGAGAACTTGTAAAGGGACATAGGACTTTGCAAAAGGCAACATGCTTCTTTGGGTATCAGTTGTTTTCTTATACTTTTATCTCTCAAGTGGCATTAACCAACTTGTCCAAAGCTAGTCCATTCATTGGTGGACCATTTAGATCATCGGAGTATCTGATCTTAGGTGGTTACCTAGAATTTTCCAATCGACCCCCACCAATGGATCGATGGTTTTAGTTTTGTTAATCAATGTTGAACTCCTCATGTAATTTTTCTTCAATTATTGCTCTTGTATTCTCTTTCTCATGGCATGATTTATTCTTGAATTATCTAATATTTGGATTGCATATCAAGGGAATACGCTTCCTTTAACAAAAAAAAAAAATACTTATACCACATGTAGTCACTGTATAAAGTCGCGAAGTTATGACACACTTATTTTTTATTTTATACAATAAACTTAATTGAGTAGTTGACAAGAAAAAATGGGACCACATCCTTCTCTTGGGGTCCGTGGAATCTCGAGGGAAAAAAAAATAAAAGAGAATAATATCACAATCATTTGCAAAAAAAAATAAAAAAAATAAAATCAAAGAAACAAACAAGTTTGTTCAGTTGATATAAATTTGTACGCTTACGTGGACCAATCAATCGGTCATTGACACGTCACCTCTCCCCAGTTGGGAGAATAAAAGCTGCATATATAGGCGTGGAAGTTGGGAGGGAAGGGAAGGGAAAGGAAGCGGAAGGAGAGAGCAGGTGGTGGTCGTCGTCGTCGTTTATGGCTGTCATCGAGGGAGGTAATCGATCGATCGATCGCCCTTTTCTCGATTGAATTTTAGGAACTTAAGGACTTTTTGTGCCTTTTAGGGTTTTCTGTTGCTGGATCTCATTTTCTTCTTTTTTTCTGTTGCTGGATCTACCGTTTTGATTTGTTGGTGGGAACTCTTCATTTGATTTTTGCTTTAGCGGTCTGGGTGGTGTTGGGTTAATTCCGTTGAAGAAAGAGTCCTATAATTATTTGAATAAGACGATGATGCCGCTTTAGTGCATCTTTGGGTTTGTTTTTTTCATAATTTTTATTTTAGAATTAACCATTTGGGCTGAATTATACTACTAGAAATTACGTGTGGTTAACTTTTTTGTTTGTAATCTGATTAATCTACTCCAGGTCCCAAATTACATTTGATTTCAATTATTTTAATGATGAAAATTGAATGCGTTAGTCAGCGATAGAATGAACTCCAAAAATTGTGATGTAAGAATATGGTGTAGGGCATGAAAAAAGGTATCTTTCAAATTTTAAATTGTAAAATACCATAAATAATGTTGCCTCTCTCTTTTGATGTGTACTGCTTCAATTATTATTTTCATTAGTATTTTTTGGCATTTTCATGATGTTAATTGCCATTTGGTTTTATACTTCTAAAACTCTGAAAGAACAAAAATGATTACTATTTACTAGTCACATAATGTTTATTTCTATAAACTTCGAGAAGTTCATCTTAAAGGAATCAAATGTCAAATGCTGTTGATATCTCCTTTGACAATTTGATCTCTTGAACTAAGCTTGTATCTTTGGAGGATCGAGCAAACAATTACGATGACAACTAGACCTCCAACAATGCAAACATGCACACAACCTTCTATTACCTTGGAATAACAAAAACAAATAAGAAAAGCCACTTGGTGACATTCTACAAAAGCCACAGGACATTTGGCTTTCATGCTTCGGTATCGGTAATACTTCTTTTATTTAGTCTGCTTTGTTTCTTCTCTCACTAGTAAGCTATTTTCGGAGTTACGTAATCAAATCCTAAGTGGCAGGTTGCAATTGACGAAGTATAATTATACACTTAATTCTACCAGTTTTTCATAAAAATATCAGTTGTCTTTATTCATTTGATATTTGCAATCACTATATTGTTCACACTGAAGTGGGTTGCTTAGTCTATAGTTCTAGTCCAAAGTCAGTGTATTTCCATATTGAGAGATGATTTTGCTATTACTTTCATAATTTGTCATTTTTGTTCTATAGCAACTAGAAAGAGATTCTTTAACCCATGCAGAAGTTTTCATGCTTCCATTTAAAGAAACGTATTCCTCATATCTTCGATCTCTATATTGTTCACATTGAATTGGGTTCCTTCCATACAGAGAGATGAATTTAGTAATATTTTCATAATTTGTTTTATTTTCTGTATTGTTCTCCTTAAAACAATATGAAAATAAAACATTTTTATGCCATACGTGAGAATATTTTAGTCAAAAGACATCTCGCAGGAAGTCAGGATGTACTTAGTTCAAAAATACCCGGCAGGGTGGTGGCTTTAATTTACTACTCCTACATGTTTCTTTGGTTTAGATTACATAAACAAAATTTACTAAAGAAGACAAACATAAACTTTATCTACTTTCAGAGCCTGATTTTCTAAAATTTGTGGCCTTTATTCCAAGTCTAATACAAATTTACTCTTTGATGTAGACCTTTGGAGGCAAAGGTTGTGACAGTTTTTGTACTAAAAATGCTGAGGTGCTAACAGATTTCTCATAGGATTAATGCAACCTGAATCAACTTCAGAAGAATGGCTCAGCATATCTCATCATACTACATTTTAGTATTAGCAATAGTTTGATATTTGCTGTTGCTTGTGAGTGCCAACTTGAGTCATGAGACTAGTCAAGAAACAGAAGAGTCTAAGTAAATACTAGAAACATTTCTTTTTATTAATATTAATAGGAAACCAATTTTTTGGACCTGATCTGTATTTGTTTCTGGAACATTACAAATTAGTTTACAATGATTGAAAATAAAGAAGCCCCCTCTTTTTTTTTTCTATTTCAGGTGTTGTGAAGACCAAGCGTTCATTATGGAGGCTGAGCACAATAATTCATTTATTTTGGGTTGTCATAGACTTCATCTGTGTATTCTTTAACACATTGTTTTCGGTACACACAAAACCCTTACTCACCTACCACTTTCTATTTGTCATGTCTCATGAATCATGATAGACCGGTAGTGGTGGTGTATGTTGCTTAACATTTTCACTTGTTGATGAGACAATGCTCAATGTAATTTTCTAGATTGCTTGTTGCCAGACAAATTAACATCGATTCTGAGATGACCCTCATCACGCATTATGCAGATGGAAAAAACAGATGCATACAAGAAGAGGGGTGGTGCTGGTAAGAAATGGGATGGTGGCCCAGGTGGAGGTCCTGGAGGACAGGGAAGAGGTCCTTATGGTGGTGGTCCTCGTGGCCCTCGAGGAATGTCAGACCTTCGAGCAGACCACAGTAAGTTCCAAAAATTCCTTTCAGTACACCTTTTAGAATCCTGATAATTGATATACTTCTATTGGAGGTACGTCTCTTTATCTGATCATTATTGTAACATCTGTGTGCAATGTAATATAACCCAGATGTGGTTTTTGTTGTGCTTCAGTAGTTTTTTGTTCAATAGTGTTTATTTGGTTGTGTTGAAAATGAATTGGTCTTTGATAGAAATCTTGTTGCAGTCGTTCAATTGGTCATTATCTGCCCTGTTTGTGTTTGAATTTGTTTTCCTTCATTTTTGTTGTTAAATTACTGTGTATTTTTAAGTCATTGATTCAGTAGTTTTCCTTATCATATTCTTCTTTTATATTAAGCAAATTGTAATATCATCTTTCAGATGCCCCTCCTGCATGTGGCTCATGCTGTGGTGGTTAACTAGAAGAACTGATGGATACCAGAGACCCCATCTAGAAATCGAAAGTTTACATGCTTATCGTTGTTTGGAGAACTGATATTGCAGTATTGAAATGAAACATGTATTTTCTCTACCTTTTTGTACATGAAACAAATTGAAGATCATGACGTCCACATTACCACACAGCTTATATGTTTTATTTGGCTTAACAAGATTCTTATCACAAATGTTCTTTCTATGGCTTTTAATTGTTTGAAAATCTCTAAAGCTTTGGTAGTTGCAATTCCTTGAAGGAGCTGAAGCATCTGATCTGTTTTTTGAGAATATGGGTGAAGTTTGTTCCATGTGATCACAAGTTGAGTTCTTAGAGGATTCTTATCATGGTATATTTCAATTCTCAAGGAGAAGAATTATCGGCTTCTCATGGTCAAACAACAAAAAATTTCAGGTTAATATGGATACAGCATTTTTCTTCTTTAGAATTTCAAGCTCAAGTACATTTATTAGCCTTCAATATCCATTCAAGTTCATCTCAATCAGCAGCCTGTCAAACTAATTTTTCTATATCACGATGAGTGAATCTAGCAAATGCCCGGACTGCAACATGTTAAACGAAATAAAGCTCTTTAGGCATACATATTGCAGCAGATTAATAATTGAAAATTGCTATAGCGGAAAGTAACATGGCAAATGTTTTCAGCGAATTACTGAATTAGAAATGTTAACGAAGTGAAATCAGACAATTAGAAAAGAATTGATTTTTCCCACTCTCCAACTATTAGGTATCCTTTGCTAAAATAGATCGTATATTTTCAGAATAGAAATTCAGAATTCATCACTCTCTTTTTTTGTTTGGTTTTGCTACTTTTTTTCGTATTTTTAATGGGCATTCCACTAGAATTCTTGTGCTTGCACTTACAGCAAATCAATTGGCAGACCAAAAAAATCATGATCTTCATCGTGTTGCTCGTTTGATAATGATGTATGTTCCTAAGACTTGTTTTGGGAATGTTGTTCTTCGTGTTTGTATGCCGCCTTCTGTTCTTAAAAGAGAGATTCATTTCTCTTACGCTTTAATTAAGTTATAATCGATTGCATTATTGCCATCTTTTTCCTATTGTCTCGGAGAAACATCAAATTCTCTTTTTGAGAAATGACCAAGTGAATCTTGAGCTTCAATTCACTTTTACGCATATGTTTTCAACCAATAGATTCATAGAGTCGTGAAACCACTAATTTGAGACCAAGACTTGAATTTAAGTCTGGTTCACCTGATCATTCCTCTGGTTGCTTTAAACTTCGCCAACGTATTTGCCATATTTTGCTTGGACATTGAACCTACAGCCCAAATAAAGATTTGGGCTGTCCGAGATGATGTGGGCTGTAGACCAACAAAAAAAAAAAAAAGGGTTGGCACACTGTTGTGTACATCAGCATAAATATATAGTAAACCGACGGAATTGTGGTTCCCCATAAGCTACAACTCTGAGGTCTTGTCCTTTGCATTTGATGGTTGATTCCCACAAAAAGGTCTCTTTTTCCTCTCTCTGTATAATACTTTTTCCCTCCTCCCTTCTCTTTTGATTATATTTCCCCACTTTTTCCTCCTTTCTTCATTGGTAAAGATTTAAACAACAGGCAGTGTGATATCCCAAATGATGCTGTAGTCGAACTTTTTTTCAGAAGCTTTCCTTCTCCATCAGTGGGTGCAATATGCAAAGATGCATGGTTGGAAGTTGGAAGTCAGGGTGAAGTAGATTTTCTCAATTAGTCAAAATCGATGACTCTTGCAGGTGGAGCTTGAAATGAGAGAAAGGGGTAGCATCCAATGAGTGCTTTACATAAATCAGATCACAAACTTAGTAAAGGTAGGGAAAAAGGTATTGTTTTTACCTATTATAGAATGATCCCTCTCACATCATGGCATGCCCATTCCTATTCTCATGCTCCCTCTCTTTCTCTCACTGTATGATGTCATGGAACATAATGAATCTCAAATTTTCACAGCACAACCCTATCAGGAAAGAAGCTTCTCCACAGACAAGCAGCTAGGCAAACCTTTGATGGCTTGCTACAGAGTTCACTTTATACAACAGTAATGACTGTAATGGGATGGTAATTCTGCCTAGAATAACTCCAAGGGAATAATCTTTTGTCTGCAGTACTGGGCACTGTAAAAGACACCCAGCAGCAACAGGAATCTCTGTGAAATTTACAATCCATTTACTTGGCTGAGATCCTTCTGCTTGCAATGCTTTCAGAGAGAGAAAAAATCAGGACCCATTGGCTTCTCTTTTGCAATTAAGTTTTTCACAAAGGTCCCTTTCTTGCTGGTCGATGCATAAAAACAGCAGCAGCAAGGGATCAGATCAGATCAGCCTCCTTGGATGAAGGAAGGTGGGGTGGTGGTTCAGCAGTACAGAAAGTCTTGATTGGTGATCACACACAAGTGTTGGTGTCTGAAGTTAATGGTAGTGCAAAACTCCGATACCATTAATGAGGCAGCAGTGGGCTTTCGGTGTTTATTGCTTCACTCACAGCAATCAACAGTGGAGTGAATAAAACGCGAATCCAACATACTGTTCTGATATCAAAAACCACTGCCTCATCCTGAATGTATAACAACACTCCTGGTCTTCCTCTATTCGTTTACTCAAGACTATAGCGGCTTTCCTTAAAAAAACCACTATGTAGCTGCTACTGTTCATATGTGAATGAATATATGTGATGTACACTAGTGCAAATCGCTACTAGTTTTTTTTTTTTTTTTCTTTTATAGTCCACGTTACATTTTTAAGAACTGACTGATCTCTTAATCCATTAATACCGAGCAATACTGAAAGATGGAAGGAATAGAAAATTTCAATCAAACAACATCAAAAAACACCACAACAGCATTTGCCATTAGAGGTGAACCCGTATGTACAGGCACAGCTCAAACTAGACGACAGAAAAGAGCAGAGAAGAAAGACAAGATTTCCTTATGCATACTAAGAAGATCAAGACTTAGACAGGAGATTAAGCCCCAAGTCCTCATTGCTGAGGACAAACCGAGGTTTGGTTGAGGGAGAAGAAGCGGGAGAAAAAGTGAGCTGATCCTCCTCATCATTGCACAGAGACAGGGGCCTCTTCTTGCCAACCGCAGAGGGGCCGAGCGAAACTCCAAAGAGCTTGGTGGGTGGTGTGCTTGCTCTGCTCTTTGGCGGGCACTCTCCCTCCTCCCCACTGCTACTGCTGTTGTTGTTGCTGTTATCGTTGCTACCAATGTTGGTCATCTTGGGAAGTGGTGGCTCTTCGACAATGGTGAGGGAGCTGCTAGATGTTGTGCTCCCAGAGTTCAAACATGTCCCCGCAACTCCATTCTGCTTCTGATGGTTGAACCCAATGGGTAGCCTCTGGAGGCCACCACCACCATTACCACCAGTGGTCAAGAGAAGAGAAGAAGGGTAGGAGGTGCTAGGAGCCACAGGCCTCACATGGTTCTGGACAAAGTATATGATGTCATTGTACAACTTCCTCATGTGAGAAAGCTCAGAGAGAAGCATGGTATTGCTCCTCCTCAGCCTATCATTGTCCTCCATCAGCACCGAAGCCGAAGCACCCGGAGAACCAGAGGTGACAGGGACGGCATTGTAAGCATTGGCAATGCCAGTGGCCATGTACCTGGGTGAAGGGGAGGAGTCACACCAATTGGGTAGGACTTGATCGTCTGAGCCGAAGAAAGCACCACCGGTAGTAGTAGAAGAAGAACAAGAATAGTAGTTCTGGAATGGGAGATGAAGTGGGTGGTGGGAAGGTGGAGAAGGGGAGGAGGAAGAGGTCTTCCTTCTGTGAATCTCGCAGAGCAAGTGCTTCTCTCCCTTCCTGAAGAACTCATTGGCGAACTCCCATCTCTCCGGCACTATCTTCCTGAATCCCTGCAAAAAAATGCCAACCAACCAATCTAAGAACACATAGAACACCCAAAGGCAACAAAAACGTGGCATGCTACGTTTACATAAAACACGTACGTAGGTGTTGAGCTGGCGGACGAAGCTGGAGAAGTTGTTGTGCTTGAAGTAGTTAGGGAGGAGGTCTCTCGCGAACTCAGGGGGACGCCAGACGACGAAGGTGGAGTGGTCGTCGCCCCAGGAGACGACGTGGTCGGTGGAAGGGTCGTCGACGAGCTGGTAGGTCTTGGTCAGGAAGGGCGCCGGCACCGCCTTGTGTGGCTCGAGAGACAAGAGGACGCTACTGCCATTGGCATTGTTGAGGGTGGGCTGGGGAGTGGTGCAGTCAGCAGTGGGAGAGGCAGTGCAGGTGTCTAGAAGAGACATTGGTGGAGATGATGGTAGTGGTGGATGGGGGAGAGGAGAAGAGGTGTGATATAGTGGAGTGG
>JAMKQA010057175.1:0-15338 GCA_024699735.1 Posidonia australis
TTGTCCTTTTCTTTTGTTTTTGCATGATTTTTCATGTTTTGGTTTTCCTTGTCTTCCATAATAGATTAGGTGGCGACTCCGTTTTATTTTGCTTTTTTGACATGATTTTGCCGACCGATTTCGCATTCATTTGCGGAATCTCCTCGCCGGCATGGTTACACCTAGATTATGTGATTTGGTTGGTGTTGTGCCTATCCGTGTGTGTGGGACCCGGGTTGCACCTCGATGAACCCAAACATAGTGCCATTGTGTTACCACGTGTTGTCACCTTCTACTTCCCTTTTCTCTCCTCATGGACGCTTACCCGCATAGTTGGTGAACCCTACATCGTCCCTTCCTCACCTGAGATGATGGGGGAATGGAAGTATTGACGGTATTCGCGGGGAGGGAAGATGATAAGAGGAGAGGAGGAGGACAGGTCAGAGGCACGGGTAGTGGGAGTGAGGTGCAAGCGGAGACGAGGAGAAAATGAGAGAAGCCAGAGAGGGAGCATAGCCGTGGCGATGCACCAAGGACTAGAGGTACGCCACGTGGAGGAGGGAGCTCGTCGAAGCTACGTGGGCTCATTAGAGGAGGTACGCGACACCTCCCTTCGTTCTTTTCCTTCGTTTTGGAAGATAAGGTTAAATGCATGAAAATAACATAAAAAGCATCATAAAATCATGAAAAATTATGTGAATGCATGAAATGTGATGGATTACATGTTTATGATGGAATCATGCCAATTGGTGGTGTTTTTGTGAATTTATATGGATTTTTCATATGCATGCTATAGTGAAATGATATGAGCTCTATGTCTTTATGATTTTATTGTGGAAAACATGCTTAATGGATTGGTGAATGGTTTGAGGGGTTTTGAAGTAGACTTAGAGGTCTACACCTCATATTTTATTCATGATTTATGTGATATGTTTGTAGGGTCCGCTGGAGGTCTAAATTCCGACGAAAATATGATTAGGGTTCCGAGAGACAAATTCTGGAAATGGGCATTTCAATATGTCGAATTGGATTCGGCATACCGGTTTGCTGTCAGTATTCGACCAGGGACCCAGAATCGGTAGACCGAAAATGTTCGATCTTCTATTTTAGGGGATTTTGGTCGATCGAAGGTATTTTGATCCACCGAAATAGGGATTTTCGGACGGCCAAATCCCAAATTCGGTCGACCATTTTGGGTGTTGATATCTAGTTTGGTATATTGAACTGGTTTAGTCTGTCGAACTAGACCCTTTGGCCATAAGATTAAGTGTGCATGAAAATTGACAGATAAATGGCTTGAATGGATAATGAGCATGTATTAATGAAGTTTACCCCGTGTGGATGACATGGAGGAATATGAAATTCAAATAAATAAAATTAAATATGGTTTTGGACTTGAGGCCCCAAAGATGAACATAAATTGATAAATGTTTGGTTTTATGTGGTTTTTGGGCATCAAACCCAATAATGGATATGAATGCATAGTTTTACATGATTTTGAGCCTGGCACCCAAATGGAGGATCGTGTTTGCTTGAGAATGATCTCTTGCAAAGAAAAGAGAATGTGTCATGGTTTTAAAGAAAACCCAAGAGTTTTGAAAAGAAGAAATGATAATGTGTTGTGGGACGACCAGGAGTTGGTGTCGACAATGTGGTAGGAAAATGATACTCCAATGGAACCAATTGTCAAATACGACCATGGTTGCCAGTGTGGGACCACGAGGGATTGGTGTCGGCAAATTGATAAGATATCAATTGTCAGATATGACCGTGGTCACCAAGCTAGAGACGGTGTAGTCTGAGCCTAGGTATATGAACAAGTGTTTAGGTCACTGATAGGACGTTAGAAAAAGACGTATCCTTGTGCATATGAAATAAAAATTGAGGCTAGTTTGTTAGGGTGATGTCCTCCCGCACGGGGACCTTCACCTCAGTAGTGCAGGGAGATAGGAGAAATGGTATTTTCACCTATTACTTGTGTGCCTGGTTACCTCTGATCAAGGTAACACTAATAAGAAAAGTGGAAATAAAACGTGTGGTTTAGCTAGAATTAGACCTATACCGTGTCTTCCGATTCTAATGACAAATTAGGACTATGTTTTAATCAATCTCCAGTCAATGTATATGGTTTTGTTTTGAGCCCTCTGAAGCCCTGTGTTTTAGGCTAGATCTGGTCGAGAATGTAGATTTCTTGAAATGCATAAAAAGGTTTAAAAAATGCATGAATTGGAAAAGAGAATGTGAGCTTTTGAAAAAGGCATGTTTTGGATAGAGATTCCTAATGATTTAAAAAGAAATGTTGTTTTGGAATGGATTTTGAGAACTACGTTTTGTAATAGTCTAGTATTGTGTTTTCTTGCTATTTTGTCGTACATTTTGTGTGGGGCACGTACTAGGTGACTTGGATGTCACTCACGTGTGCATTGTTTGGTTTGTAGTCAGGTGGTGTAGTTCAATTCTGGTGCCCGTGTAGGAGCCACTAGCCGCACATTGTTTCTGGAGATGAGCCTTAGTTAGTTGTAGTTGTTTAATTAATGCTGTAATTATTATTGTTGCTTGTGATACTATGATTGAGGTCGTGTACCTAGGTTTGGGGTGTTACAGAGTATTATTAGAGCTAAGGTTACACCTAGTGCACCAGCTTGGTGATGTCTGATCTAGTGGCTCCGTAAGACTGCATAGTGGAGAGTCTTGCACCTGATTTTGGTCAATGTTTTCCCTTGTTGTGCTAGCAAGAAGATGTCTCGTCGAGGCCGTAGCCGCGGTAAGGCCCTAGTGCCCAACTCTGAGGTGGGAGAGGGTAGTGCTTAGAAGGGCATGTAATGGAAGTTTGGCGAGTTGATGTGGGCTTTTGCCCAATCCTTCGGCAGTAACAACGAGGATGAGGCGAAAGGAGACCCGTGGGTCAAGCAATTCCACCAATTGGGTGCGCCCACTCTAGATGGGCGCAGTACATTGGTGGAGTGTGAGGCTTGGTTCCTAGAGGTAGAGAAGATCTTAGAGGGGATTGAGTGTCAGAGAAGTGGGTTCGGATCACAGCATGTCAGCTCAAGGGCACTACGAATTAATGGTGGAGGGCTACATGCCACACCAAGTTTCCAAATGTGGACCTATTGATGATCTCTTGGGAGGTGTTTCGAGAGGTGTTTTCTGAGAGGTTCTTCCCTGAGCATGAGAGGGACAAGCTGGACAAAGAATTCCGGAACCTGATGCAGGGATGCTTGATTGTGGCTGAGTATAAGTTGTCCTCCCTTCAGCTGAAGAACAGAGCAAGAAATTCGTGGAAGGACTTAATCCAGCACTGAGATCTAGAGTCATTGGCTTCCGATGTCAGACCTTGACGGATGCTATTGAGCTTGCAAGCCACTATGAGGGTGATCGTAGGTTGTTCCAAGAGGAATACCCTAAGAAGGATAAGTAGAGGAAGTCTATTTCTCGACCTTCTATCTCTCGACCTTCCGTTTCTCGACCTTCGTTCCTCGACCTTTGGTCACTGGAGCGTCGAGTTCTGGGAGTTTTGATAGTTCTGGGAAGAAGCGGATGGAGCGGCTTACATCCGGTAGAGAAGAAAGTGTTGGTATTAGCCATGTGGGATCTAGCAGCGGCCTTAATGCTGAACCTTGCCACATCTGTGGTAAGATGGGGCACACAGCGGCGTAGTGTTGGCACAGGCGAAGAAGTTTAGATAGTGTGGTGTGGTACAACTATGGGAAGTCTAGACACCATCAGAAGGACTGTCCCAATCCATCGAAGCCAGTATGCGCCTCGTCAGCTAACCAAGGGGAGAGTATTCTCCATTGTTGCCCAAGATGTTGGTCCATCGGGAGATGTTGCGGAAGGTGAGAATTAGTATGGTTGTATGAGTTGAATCCTGTCTTGTAATAATAAACCCTATATGTAATTGACACTATCTTTTATTATGATCATGATTATGGTTATGATGTTAGGATCTTTTCTTATGGCTCCGAGTCACAAGAAAAGATCTGAGTCATTTGCTACTGAGATCGGGACCAAGCCAGCTAGATTGGCATTCCACCTAGATGTAGTCACTCCATTGGGAAAGCATAGTCTAGCATCGTGTTATCTAAGACTAGTTGATGTCCGATTGGGAGACAGGAATTTTCAGGCCAGCTTGATCTTGATGGACATGCAGGATTATGATGTCATTCTGGGGATGGATTGGCTGGCATAGCACTCAGCCATGATTAATTGTGCCAAGAGGAGGGTTCTGGCAGAGTGTCGAAGCCAAGGATAGTGTGTGGTGCAAGGCACCAGACCAGGTGAGCCCAAAAAGGTGATATCTACTATCAAGGCCTACCATCATCTAGCAAGAGGCAGTGTGGGCTACCTGACCTATGTGACTGTCTCTACTTCACCTGTGATTGGGGTTGAGGATTTGCTAGTGGTGTAGGAATACCCTGATGTTTTCCCAGAGGAATTGCCTGGTATGCCAGTGCATAGGGATGTGGAGCTTGTGATTGATCTGGTGCTAAGATCAGGTCTTATTTCAAAGGTTCCATATAGGATGGCACCCACTGAATTGAGGGAGCTCTGGAATCAATTGCAAGAACTGATGGACAAGGGATTTATTCGTCTCAATGTTTCACCTTGGGGAGCACCGGTATTGCTCATTAAGAAGAAGGACGGTTCACTTTGGTTCTGCGTAGACTACCAGATGTTGAACTAGATAACTGTTAAGAACAAGTATCCACTGCCCAAGATTGATAATTTGTTCGATCAGTTGCAGGGAGCATCAGTGTTTTCCAAGATAGACTTGAGATCTAGATATCATCAGTTGCGGATCAGTGAGCTAGATGTACATAAGACAGCCTTTCGCATCAGCTATGGACATTATGAGTTTCTAGTTATACCATTCGGGTTGTTGAATGCTCTAGCTACCTTCATGGACCTGATGAATATGGTGTTCAGCCCTATTTGGACTAGTTTGTGGTCATATTTGTGGATGACGTCTTGGTATATTCTCCAGATGTTCAGACCTACTAGAGGCATTTGAGGATCATAATAGAGACACTGAGACAGCATTAACTCTATGCCAAGTTCTCCAAGTGTGATTTTTAGCTGGAGGAGGTGTCCTTCCATGGTTATATTATCTTAGGAGAAGGCATCAAGGTAGATCCAACCAAGTTAGAGGCTATGAATAGCTAGGCTAGACCGAAGACAGTAACTAATATCAGAAGTTTCCTCAACCTAGTAGGATATTATAAGAAGATTATCTAGGATTTCTCCAAGATTGCTACACCATTGACCAAACTGACCAGAAAGGAAGTGCACTTTGCCTAGGATTGGTAGTGCAAGGAGAGCATCAATGAACTGAAGACTCGTCTGGTGTCAGTCCCAGTTTTGACTTTGCCTTCTGGGAGTATACTAAGAATTATGACTTCAGCCTGTCATGCCACCTAGGGAAAGCAAATGTAGTTGCAGATGCTCTGAGCAGACGCACTAATGTTATGGCTAGCTTGATGATTCATAAATGGAAATTGTTATAAGGCCTAGTGGACTGCAGACCTCAGAGACAGTCTCAGGGAGCTACCAAAGTTGTGTTGGCAAATTTGTCTGTTCACCTGAGGACGATCAAGGCGATTATCGCCACTCAGCAGTACGATTCTTTTGTGTCAGATATTTGGAGGAAGCTAAAAGCTAGGAATGCACCTCATTTTTCTATTGGGGAAGACAGTGGGTTGAGGTACGATCTGAGGTTGTACGTTCTTCAAGCGGAGGAAATTAAGAATAGTTTGCTTGACAAAGCTCACCACTCCAAATATACTATTCATCCAGGAAGCACTAAGATGTATAAGGACCTGAAAAGGAATTTTTGGTGGCCTTGGATGAAAAGGGAAATTGCTGAGTATGTGGCGAAGTATGCAACCTACTAGATGGTGAAGATAGAGCACTAGAAGCCTGGAGGAACATTACAGCCGTTAGACATTCCAGTGTGGAAATGGGAAAATGTGTCGATGGATTTTGTGACAGGTTTGCCGAGGACCCAAAGAAAGAATGATACAGTTTGGGTGATTATAGATCGCCTTATGAAATCGGTACATTTCTTGCCAATGAGGGTGAACCTTCTATTGGCAAAGTTGGTGGAGTTGTTTGGCAGAGATTGTGACACTACCTGGTGTCCCAATGTCTATTGTGTCTGATAGAGACATGAGGTTCACATCGAGGTTTTGGAGAGCTTTATAAGAAGCTTTTGGCATAGTGTTAAGTTTTAATACCGCCTTTCACCCCCAGAAAGATGCTCAGATAGAGAGAACCATCCAGACAATAGAGGACATGTTGAGTGCCTGTGCCTTGGACTTTGATGGTAGCTGGAGGATCATCTACCTCTAATTGAGTTCACATATAACAATAGTTACCACACCAGTATTGGTATGACACCATATGAGGCACTATATGGCAGACCATGCAAGACACCCACTTGCTAGAGTGATGTGGGTGAGAGATAGTTGATTGGGCCTGAGATCGTACAACAATATGAGGGCAAGGTGAACCTGGTTAGGAAGAGGCTGTTGTCTACCTAGAGTCGACAGAAGAGTTTTGTAGATAGGAGGTAGAGACCTTTTGAATTCGAGGTAGGAGACTTCATTTTTCTAAAGGTGTCACTAACCAAAGGAGTGATGGGATTCGAAAAGGGAGGCAAGTATAGCCCTAGATACATCGACTGTACTAGATTACTTAGAGATTTGGTGAAGTGGCATACAGACTAGATTTGCCTCCAGAGCTGGCTAGTGTACACAACACCTTCCATGTGTCCATGTTGAGAAAATGTTTGGCCAATGCATCCCAATTTATACTAGTATAGCCAGAGGAGCTGCAAGAGGGGCCTGTCTATGATTGAAAATGCAATTTAGATAATGGACAAGAAAGAACAAGTCCTAAGAAATAAAGTGCTTCCCTTGGTGTTGGTTCAGTGGCAACATCACGGTACAGAGGAGGCTACCTTGGAGCTTGAGGTGGACATCCAAAGACAGTACTCCTACTTGTTTTATTAGAGCTAAATTTCGAGAACGAAATTCTTATAGGTGGTAGGATGTAACATCTAGGCCTGATTATCCATTTTTAATTGTAAACCATGTAATTAATACTGATATTTGAAAATGGTTTATTAATAGATGATTTGATATTGTGGTTGTTGTTGGTGTGTGTGTCTCTCTCTATATGGTTGGATTGGTGGTTTCCCTGGTTATGTGGTTTGGTTGGTGTTGTGCTTATCCATGTGTGTGGGACCCGGGTTGTACCTTGGTCAACCCAAACATAGTGCCACTATGTTACCACGTGCTGTCTCCTTCTTCTTCCCTTTTCTCTCGTCACGGGTGCCTACGCGTGTAGCTGGTGAACCCCGGTTCATCCCTTTCTCACCAAAGATGATGGAGGAGCAAAAGGGTTGACAGGATTCGCAGAGAGGGAAGATGATAAGAGGAGAGGAGGAGGAGAGGCTACAGGGATAGGCAGTGGGAGTGAGGTGTAAACGGAGAGGAGAGGAAAACCAGAGAAGCTAGAGAGGGAGTGCAGCCACGGCGATGTGCCAAGGATCGGAGGCACACCGCGTGGAGGGGGGGAGCTTGCCGGAGCTGTGTGGGCTCATCAGAGGAGGTATGCGACCCCTCCCTTCATTCTTTTCCTTCGTCTTGGAAGATAAGGTTAAATGCATGAAAATAACGTAAAAAGCGTCATAAAATCATGAAAATTTATGTGAATGCATGAAATGTGATGGATTACATGTTTATTATGGAATCATGCCAATTGGTGGCGTTTCTGTGGGTTTCTATGGATTTTTCATATGCATGCTATATTGAAATGATATGAGCTCTATGTCTTTAAGATTTTATTGTGGGAAGCATGCTTAATGGATAGGTGAATGGTTTGAGGGGTTTTGAAGTAGACTTAGAGGTCTACACCCCAGCTTTTATTCATAATTTATGTGGTATGTTTGATGGGTCCGCCATAGGTCCCAATTCCGGTAAAAATCTGATTAAGGCTCCAAGGGACGAATTCTGGAAACGGGCATTTCAGTATGCTGAATTGGATTCGGCATGACGTTTTGCTATCAGTATTCGACCAAAGACCCAGAATCAGTAGACCAAAAATGTTCGATCTTCCTTTTAAAGGGATTTCAGTCGACCAAAGGTATTTCGGTTGACCAAAACAGGGATTTATGGATGACCGAATCCCAAATTCGATCGACCATTCTGGGTGTTGATACCCAGTTCAGTATACCGAACTGGTTTGGTCTATTGGACTAGACCCCTAGGCCATATGATTAAGTGTGCATGAAAATTGACAAATCAATGGTTTGAATGGATAATGAGCATGTATTAATGAAGTTTTCCCCCATGTGGATGACATGGAGAAACAAGAAATTCAAATAAATAAAATTAAATATGGTTTTGGGCTTGAAGCCCCAAAGATGAACATAAATTGATAAATGTTTGGTTTTATGTGGTTTTTGGGCATGAGACCCAATAATGGATATGAATGCATAGTTTTACATGATTTTGAGCCTAGCACCGAAATGGAGGATCGTGTTTACATGGGAATGATCTCCTGCAAAGAATAGAGAATGTGTAATGGTTTTAAAGAAAACCCAAGAGTTTTGAAAAAAAGAAATGATGATGTGTTGTGGGACCATGTGGCGTTGGTGTCGACAATGTGGTAGGAGAATGATACTCCAATGGAACCAATTGTCAAATACGACCGTGGTTGCCAGTGTGGGACCACGAGGGGTTGGTGTCGGCAAATTGATAAGATATCAATTGTCAGATACGACCATGGTCACCGAACTTGAGATGGTGTAGGCTGAGCCAGGGTATATGAACTAGGTGTTCAGATCACTAATGGGACGTCACAAAAAGACGTATCCCTATGCATATAAAATAAAAATTGAAGTCAGTTGGCCGAGGCAGTGTCCTTCCACACGAGGAACTTTACTGTGGCAGTGCAGGGAGGTAGTGGAAATGGTGTCCTCACTTACTACTTATGTGTCTAGTTACCTCTGATCAAGGTAACATTAATAAGAAAAGTAGAAATAAAATGTGTGGTTTAGATTGAATTAGACCTGTGCCTTGTCTTCCGATCCTAGCTACAAATGAGGACTATGTTTTAACCAATCGCCAGCCAATGTATATGGTTTTGTTTTCAGCTTTGTGAGGCACTGGTTTTTAGGTTGGATCTGGTCAAGAATGTGGATTTCTCGAAATGCATGAATTGGAAAAGAGAATGTATGCTTTTGAAAAAGGCATGTTTTGGATAGAGATTCCAAATGTTTTAAAAAGAATTGATGTTTTGGAATAGATTTTGAGAACCACGTTTTGATGTGTTTTCTCGTTGTTTTGCTGTGGTTTCTGTGTAGGGCATGTACTTGGTGACTTGGATGTCATGCACGCGTGCTTTGTTTGGTTTCTAGTGCAGGTGGTGTAATTCGATTCCCGTGCCTGTGTAGGAGCTACTAGACGCACATTGTTCCTTGAGGTGAGCCTTAGTTGCAGTTGTTTAATCAATGTTGTAATTCTTGTTGTTTCTTATGATACTATGGTTTAGGTAGCGTTCCTGGGTTCGAGGTGTTACAACTGAGGTATGACTGACGACTATATGTTCCTCAAGTGGAGGAAGTAAAATAGAGATTACTTGATGAGGCCAATCGGTCTACATATACCATTCATTCAGGAAGCACCAAAATGTAAAAGGACATGAAAAGAAATTTCTCATGGCCTAAGAAGAAAAGAGAAATTGCTGAGTATGTGGCAAAGTATGTGACTTGCCAGATAGTGAAAATCGAGCACCAAAAGGTCGAAGAAACTCTGCAATCTTTGGACGTTCCAATCTAGAAGTGGGAACAGGTATCAATGGATTTCGTGACTGGATAACCTAGGACCAAGAAAAAGAATGATATAGTATGGGTAATTGTCGATCAGCTCACCAAGTCAGCACACTTCCTACCTGTGAGAGTAAATCCTCCTTTGGCACAACTAGCAGAACTGTATGTGTCTAAGATAGTGCGGTTGCACGGAGTCCTAGTCTCGATTGTATCTGATAGAGACACCCAGCTCACTTCAAGATCCTGGAGAGCGTTACAAGAAGCGTTTGACATAGTGTTAAACTTCAGCACCGCCTTTCAACTGCAGACTGATGGTCTAACCGAGAGGACAGTTTAGACACTAGGAGACATGCTGAAAGCCTGTGTCATGGACTTTGGAGAAAGCTAGGAAGATCATCTACCACTAATCGAGTTTGCCTACAATAGTAGCTATAATTCTAGCATAGGGATGGCTCCCTATAATGCTTTGTGTGAAAGACCATGTAGGACTCCCACCTGTTGGAATGAGGTAGGTGAACATCAGCTCATGGGGCCATAGATCTTGCAGCAATATGAAGAAAAGGTGGACTTGATTAGGAAGAGACTAGTATCTACACAGATCCGCCAGAAGAGCTATACAGATAAGAGGCACCGACCTTTGGAATTTGAAGTAGGAGACTTCAACTTTCTAAGGGTACCACCGACCAAGGGAGTGGCAAGATTTGGATGTCGAGGCAAACTGAGTCGATGCTACATTAGACCTTACCAGATCCCCAATAGAGTCAGTGAGGTGGTATACAAGTTAGACTTGCCTTCAGAACTCTCTGGCATCCATAGCATCTTCCACGTGTCGATGCTGAGGAAATGTTTGATAGACATGTCCCAGATCATACCTCTACAACTAGAGGAGCTACAAGGAGACTTGTCACTAGTTGAGGATGCTATTCAGATATTGGATAAGAAAGAGCAGGTTCTCAGGGACAAGGTCATTCCTTTGGTATTGGTGCAGTGGCAACACAATGGTACCAAAGAAGCTACTTGGGAGTGTGAAAAGGATGTACAGATGCATTACCCCCATTTGTTTTGTTAGGAGTGAATTTCAGGGACAAAATTCTTTTAAGGGGATAGGATATGACATCCTAGAATTCGAAAAGGATGTAATTAAGAAGTACCATGTAATTCTAGGATTAATTATTAATGAATGATTTTGTTGGGTGTGGCAATCATGTGTTAGTGGTGTGACTATCCTTTGGTGTTGGTTGGTGGACTGGCTAGCTCATTTCAAGGTAGTCCAGGCACATGTCTTAGGTGCACATGATTGGTGCATGATTTTGGTGCACCCTTGTGGTGCACCAAAACGACGCATGTTGATGGTGCAGTATGGAGTAAATAGTATGCATAGTGAATGCCACCAAAGCCCATGTCGGCCATACCTTACGTTTCTTCACCCTAATATGGGCGCTACACCTCCATACCCTACACCATTTAATCCCCCCACCATGCCCTGGTGCTGGTCGAACCTTCGAGGTGCATCACACATTGTCGTGCTCAGATGACAGTCGGCAGTGTCGCCATCGAAGAGGACGACGACCTGAGGCCTATAAATAGAGAAGGTGAGGAGGGAGAGGGGCATCAAGCTATAAAGCCAGTGAGGGAGGATCCTACTGTTGGACGGAAGCTCGTTGGAAGAGAGGGACGACGCCGAAGGAGGAGATTTCCAGCTAGCAACTGAATACGCATCCTCCTTCCTTTTTCTCTCAAACCTTCAACTTAAATCATGATAAAATGGTAGATTAGCATGAAATTAGTAAATTGTAATGTTCTTGTGATTTTATTAGGATTTATTGGGGATTTTTGGTGATATTTCATTAGGTGTTGCTACAATGCCTTTGTAACGACCTCTTTGGCTTTGTGATTTTCTATCCAAAGATTTACAAATCAGATCTTTTTGAAATTTGTCCCAAATGGTAGAAGACTTAGGGCTCATTGTTTCCATGTATTTTTCGGACTTTTTTGGAAGATGGAAGGGGGCCTGCCCAAGGCTACCACCTTCGACGATTTTCGACAACAGTCGACTGAGCTACTACTCTGATTTTTCCGCTTGGTGGTGCACCTAGGTGGCACACCAGTGTAGTCAGTTTTGAAATTTGTATAATTAGTAAGTTTTAACTCTTGGAAATTATTTTTGTAATGAAAATTTTTTCAAAAGATGTTTTGAAGAGGAAATGCATATTTTCAAAAGTTTTCCGTGGTTTTGGTTGGGATTCTCGTGATAGTAAGGGCATAGCTGATGGGGGTATAAGGCCTCTGTGAAATCGGTATGTACCCTACAATGTGGTTGCCGGTGACGGGCACAGGTGAAAAAGACCATGGCTCTTTGAGGTACTGTAGAGCCTAGGTGAAAGTCACCAATCCACCCTCTTTACCTAGTGCTAGCTGGGCCTAGGGTTGTGAGTCCCTAGGTGTCTGGGCACATAGTGGTGTCGTGAGAATGCACCCCGTGCATGTGTTTTGTGACCTATGTGGTCATGGTATTGTGAGACCTACGAGGACAAGGCGGGTGGACTCCTGCACGGGATGGTTCACTGCGATAGTGCAATAGGGTCAAGGTTGGTACCTTGCTAATTGCTATTGGCCAGGTCGATCACCTATGGCCAAGGTGACACGATGGGTTTTAGTTGGACTGTGTGTGAGCTTGGTTTTAAGCTAGAACTGGTGCATGAGTTTCTCTTGCAGTTTTCACCAGGTTCTAGTCCAAACTTGTGGTTTTAGCTATTTCTAGCCAAGATTTGAATAAAATTGTGTTGTGTGTTGTTTTAGGCTAGCTACTAGTTGAGTTTTTGGTTTCATGAAATGCATAAAATGATTTGCAAAGATGCATGGAACTTCAAGAGAAATGAAAATAATAATTGAAAAGAAGGTTTGTGCAATGTTTGAAAATACCTATGTTGTGAAAATGGCATAGCTTCACGTGTACTTTCTTTATTTTTGGTGGATGTGTGCTGGGTGACATTAGGTCACTCACGCGTTTTATGTTTTGATTTTCAAGTGTAGATATTAGTGTAGTCCAGTACTGGTGCATATAGTGGAGTCACTAGCTAGACATGAGGTTTTGGGTAGTTACTTAGCTGTTTAGGCTATTTATTTCTATATTTTTGTTTAATTCTGTTAATTAGTTAAATGGGTAGTAATAATGCTGATTTGTGATAAGTCAGGGCATTACATTTTCTATTTCACGTTGTTTTTTTATACAATCTTCATAATGAGTCACAAACTCCAATAAAGAAGTGTGGTGTGACATAACATTTTGAATGAAGGAATTCAAACTTTCACTTCTTTAGGTAGTTGTCATGCTAGTAAAGAATGAGTCAATCATATTCGCAGGAACCTATTTTTTCTTTGATGTTATAAATTGATATCACCCACTTATTCCTGGGCATAATATTTTTCTCAATCCATGCATTCCATCATTCTTCAAATTCCTCCACGAATTCGGAATCATATATTATGGAATTGAATTCAAAAATAGTATCAAATTTTGTTGCAATACCACCAAGTTTTTCAGAAATTTTATGCATAATATGTCATGCATGGTACCTAGGAATAATTTAGTAATTACTACATTCATTGCTAAATCTTGATCTGTAATAATTGCTGGCAGAGCTTGACCCATACATTCGATAAATTTAGCAAAAATCCACTCAAATGTTGATTAAGATTCATTAGAAATATGTGCAGACCTAAAATTTATGGTTTTTCAATGACGATTAACACTACACAAAATAGCAAAAACCAAAGAATAAGAAATAATTTGATATGTTGTATCAAATGTAATTGCACCAGACAAAAACAATGCTTCAAACATCATTAGTCATCTTTCTCTACTACATAAAAAAACTATCATCAAAATCCTTTTGGAGTTGAAAATGATCTATAACAACTTGAACATGATAATCTTTTGTTTCTTCTATAAAATCTCACTGAAAGTTATAAATATCTCTTTCAATGCATCCTATTTTATTGTACCCACCAGATCATTGGCTCAATACAATTATTTGCTGAAGTGTTTGAAGACTAGCGATTTATAATCCATCTAGTTCCAACCAATTGGCAACATATATAGACCTATTTATAAGCGAATAATAAAACTTGGATGAAGATACAAATGTGTGATGATGTTCTTCAACAAATTCAACAACTATCCACTTTTCATAATTTGTAAACAACTAAACTTTTAACTTTGCCCAATAGCCAACTCTTGTAAGAGCAATTTTTCTTTACACTTAACTAAAATTTTATCATTATTGCCCTCATCAACATCCTTGTAATGCCTCTCTTTAGAGCATACATATAACTTTTGTGAACAAATCTTCTCCATAGTAATTTTATGTAAACAAAACTTAGTAATATGAGATCAAATAAAGAAACCAATTCGACCACCATAAGACAAATAAAACTCTTTCACATTTTGCAAATTATCAAATGTCTGACCAATGCAAGATTTATCACAAGTTTGATGTGTATTAAGACTATTGTCTGGTAAACTTTCACTTCTAATGAACATATCATCAACTACAACAATATTTTTATCAATATTATCAATCCTGAAAAATAACAAAATAAACAACATCAAATTAGATTAATCCGTTCGATGATTTTATTACATGAGAAAAAATACTTCACAAACAAAATGAAGATGTTTAATAAAGTCATTTGATAAAAAAATGTAATTATTGATAATTAAACTAGAATATGTAACGACCTACGTCGCTACACCTAAGATTTATTAGCCTAAATAAATCAAACATAAAAAAAATACTCAATTTACAAAATAATTAAAGACTAATTAAAGTATCTAACTACCAGGAAACTGTAGTGAATGACTAAGTGTAATACCCAAGGTTGTAATTTAAAACTATATGTATTTTGATATTTGAAATCTAATATCAGTGGTTGTGCCCTAGGACTAGTTTCCCTATGATTATGGGAATGTGTGCTTGTGTTTGAATAGTTTGTGTATGTCTTGTGTGGATAGAACTCTTACTCTCTCTCTAGACCCAGAAATAAAGATCAAACAGAAATTGGTGGTAGAAACTGGTGGCAAGAATTGCAGGCGAGAATTAGCAACGAGAATCGTTGGCGAGCAGCCTCAACAGTATTCTTTTAGGAAAACTGTGAACGCCACTTGACACCTGTTGTAACCATGCCGTCAGGGGTGGCCACAAATAAATAATATTATGTGTGCCAAAAGCAGCAAAGCCAAGGCAAAAGAAAATAAGAAAAATGCAAAAATGCAGGAGTCGCCACCTAGTCTATTCAAATGGAAGACGAGGAAAACCATAAAACATGAGAATCATGCAAAACAAATAAAAAAAGGGGCTGCGCAAACCAGAAATGCGGGTAAGGATCCCTGTTACATACGAGGAAGGTGTTAGGCACCCTCGCATGCCCGATAAATCGGTCTTCTAATGATTTCTCTTTTGCTTATGAAATATCGACTTTTCAGCCTTTTGCTGTACGCCCGAGGGCGATATGCCATGCCATG
>JAMKQA010057176.1:0-10741 GCA_024699735.1 Posidonia australis
TAATTTGAATTATATTCGCTATTAATTTTTAATCTAAAATTTAACGGTTAGAATTTAACAAAATATGTTGAATGTTAAGACCTTTAAATCAAGAATCAATAGTTGTTTAATTTAAATGAAAATTTCACTATGTATTTATGTATATCTAATAAGTATATCTATACGGTTATTTCTTCTCCCTTATGTCTTTATGAAAAATAAAAAAGTTACCAACATACTTCTTATATGTAGACACCTACATAAAAAATGTTCCCTAATTATAACTACTAATTATTTATAAGACAAAATCATGACGTGACCAAGGATGCAAACAATGGAAGGATTAAATGACTAGTATTACTGTCCACAGTCCACACACTAAGATGTCATTGCAGGAGATAGAGTATTTCAGTGATAACTAGAACAAGGAAAGAAACAAAATGGAGGGCGACCAAGGTTAGGGTAGTTAGGCATGTACTTTGTTACCATGCATTTTTCGGCAATCCAAGATAGATTTGCATTCCCCAAACGGAACGAAGGGGTTTGCTAAGTTCAGTAAATTGGTGGACAAATGCGACTCCATCGTTCAGCGTGTATGAGGTTTGACGTGCATCACATCCCAGCAGCTTCCTCTGTTGCAGAGCCATCAAGTCGAGAAGAAAAAACCAACGTGGATGTGGAGACGGGAAAAGGACTTCATTGACACGATGTCGATGAGATCTCGGTCTTGCACGTCTACGATCCTCCCATTTTAGGCTTGGACGTTCGTGTAACGTAAGACTTCGTCTGACGTAGTTTGCTGTCAGATTCATTTGCGTTGACATCATGCCGACGTCACAGGAAATAAATCAAAATCTCATGAACTAAAACGCTGTTACGAATTCATTTCCCTTCGTGGAGTTTGCCGCGAAACTTTCGACGCACACACACACATACGTCTCTGAAAATCCTGACGTACAACGATTACATGGTAGTAGACGTTTTTGGTGTCATCGGGACTCCAGGACAAACGACGGATCGCCGTATTGCACTGTACGACTACATGCATGCATTAAACTCATACGATAAGCAAATCAAATTTAACGAGACAAGAATGTGAATCAACGGGGAACGCGGGCCCACCAAGCCGGCCGGTGTTTTTCCCTAAGGCCCCACACACATCCATCCCCTCCCCACCACGAAAAGCATAACAGTACATCCTTTATTAATTACGTTCCTGCATTTCTCATATCAAACAAAACAACGACCACCACACATTAAACAACGTGGATGACTAATGGCCGTCGGATCAACAACCTCCCTTACTCATCGTGGCTTCATCATCACGTCACCTTCTTTGTTTTTTTTGGTTATGCTGTCTGTTTCCACCGTTGTGACATGCAAGTGGCCACTTATTTTTATGCCTTCCTGTCGTAGATTTTTGACCTTCTTTTCATAGGTTGCGATTCTGCTACATCCATTATTAGAATGATAGGGATGGTTGAATGGCAAAAACAGGGTGCCCTTCAGAACGGAATTTAATAATTACTGCGACCACTGCCACCTTCCTTCCCCGTTCTTTATCACTTCTGGCATTCATATCCCTTTCCTGTCAAGTCCAAGTACTCCCCAAGATGGAATGACGACACTCCACGTGATACACCATTTTTACCAAGATGTTCGGAATTCATAGCATGCAATTTTGGAAATCAAATCTACAAAAGTCACGCTATTTCAGTAAAGCCCACCAAAAAAAAAAAAGAAGAAGAGGAAAAAGCCTAGTTTTCTGTGATGCATTTTTCTGTTTAAAAAGGTCTCGTATAATAAACCAACTAGTATAATGTAAGTGCACTGGTAAGTGTACTGAAAAAACACACACACACACACATATGCACAACATAATAGACATGATATTGCCCCATACTAATTCGTCAAGTAAAACTAATTAGTCCATTATACTTTTCTTTTCTTTTTTGATATCGATAAGTTGTATTAATAAAAAAATCTCAATGGTAAAAGAAACCAAGGGATTCTTAAACCGTTAACCAAAAAAAAAGAAACCAAGGGAATCATATATTTAAAATGGTACAGTACTTTAAACAGAATAGAAAAGAAATCATGGTAATGTTTTTGTTTTTATAAGTACATACCAAAATCATACTTTTCAGTATTTCAAGATATAATAGGATGTTTACTGTCCCATATCATTGATAGAGGAAGGATCTTGTATGTCTGCGATCGAGGTTTGAGAGGGAGAAGTCTTCAAAGACCCCTTGGAGATAATAGGATTGGAGACCTGGTTCGCAGTCCCTGCAGCAGACATAGAAGATAATGAGCTCAGCAATGCATCCTTTTTTTCAAATCCAATTAGTCCATTGTACTTTAAAGTACGAGATGCTTCCTTGAATGTCTTTGTAAGGTACGAAGAAATTCATAAATCATAAGACCATAGCCCATAGTGATAATCTCCGTTCTCCAACACACGATCTAGCAAGCCTCAAAATTGTCAACCAATCCCCTCACATTCTCCCCTCATTATGGAAAAATAAAGCTCAAGTGAACGGAAGGAAAGCTGCTGTGGCGGAAAAGTAAATATCGCAAACCGCAGGGGTAGATGCTGTCGCGGGTGTAAGATAAACATGATGCGGGAACGAGAGCGTTATAGTGTCGCATTTTATTCCCCTCTGCATCGCTTTCGAGGAGGAGAACACACTCCGTCGAAGACGCCGTCGCCGGCGGCTGGAGACATCCTCTTGTAAGAGGAGTACTGGTGGTATCGAAGCGGATAGGAGGAGGAGTCTTGGGTTGGGGGAGGGAGTGGTGGGAGATGGACGGGTTGGGCAACGGAGGAGGGAGCAGAGTGGTGAGGATGGTGGAATCGGAGTTCTTATGTCGGCACCATAAACACCAGACACGGGACGACCAGTGTACGTCTGCTCTCGTCAAGCATATCAAGGCCCCCGTCCACCTCGTATGCACCACTCCCCCGCCTTCCCTCATCCTCCCTGCACTGCCACTTGTGTTCCCCTGTTTTCTGCCATCTCGATTGGAGCCCGATTTTTGATCAATGGCAGGGTCTTCTTCCTCTTTTTGGCCTTCTTCTACTTGGGTTTTTTGTTTTGATTGGGAAAGGGAGGTACTTTTCTGGGTAATCATGTTTTTATGGTTTTTCGGATTCTTGTTCATCTAACGGTTTGTTTCTTCTCTTTTCTGTAGATTTGTTGGAGCTTGGTGGTGGTGTTGTTGTTTTTTTTTTCTCTTTCTATTGTTTTTCTTTCGATTTTGCATAGGGGAAAAAAGGAAGTTTTTTAACATTTTTGTCCATGTTCTTATTGCTTTGGTGGATAAAATGGAAATCCCTGAAAGGTACGTTCTGTTTTTGGGAGTTGAAAAATGGATTTTCACTTTTGAGACATTATAATGTTTATGTTCTACGCCAAAATGCGAATGAGACAGTGTAATATATACTAACAAAATAAGAAAAGGAAAATTAGTATCATGATACTGTTCTTTGATTGTTTGTATTACATTAATTGGGTGTGTTGATTGGTGCTGATAGGTTTGGTCACTGGTGAGGAGATTTGATCAGCCACAGAAATACAAGCCGTTTGTTAGCCGCTGTGTCGTACGGGGGAATCTGGAGATCGGAAGTGTGCGCGAAGTTAATGTTAAATCTGGTCTTCCTGCAACTACGAGCACTGAGAGATTGGAGCTTCTTGATGACAATGAGCATATCCTCAGCATCAGAATTGTTGGTGGCGATCATCGGCTGAAGGTATAACTATTCTTAGTCAATCTTTATTTTATTTTTTTTGCTAATTTCATCTACTGTTCTTATAGTCCTTGGATCCACCTCAGTGAATTCCATGCAGTTTGTCCTAAACTGATGGTTATCTTTGAGTTATGGATGACTGTGGTGATTCTTAGTTTTGTCAGTAATTGTGTAAGTAGATTGGTTTACGGATATCCTGCCATCTGTGAATAGAATATTATCTGCACATAGCATGCTTGACGGTCTTTGCTTTATGCAAAAGCATTGTCAGGGCTAGATTTCAGGCCAGTATATGTTTGTTGTTGATATTAGAAATATAGAATGGTTGGTTGGATGGTTATCATTTCCCCTGCCAGGGTTCGATCCCAGCAGCCTCCCATATTTTCTGGAGAGCTAGCCAACTATACAACCGCTGGTTGATGATGTCATGGCATATGTTGGAAAGGTCGATTTATGGTAATTACAATATGATCTCATTTACACTTGTACTTTCAAAGAGTTGGGTTGATTTTGGATTGTGTTGGCCGAGTAGTTCTTCATTTGTTTTGGACGAGTAGGAACATTACTTACACTTGTATTTTCATGCTTCGCTCAGATTTGATTAAAGATGATATCTTGGTCTTTCTATTTTGGTTGCGTAACTAGCCCACCTGTGTTTTAAAAAAGCCCCAGGTATGCTGCTGCTGATCAATTGGAAATAGACTCAAAAAAAATTATTCAAAAAAAAAAAGGGTTCCTTTGATTAAATGAAGAGAATGAATCTGTTCCCATCCTTCATATCTATATATAGTTCTGCATCCCAAAGCTCATATGACAGAAAATAATCCATTGCCCATTTTGGAAATAAAACCTTTTCAGACAAGGCCATAGTCTGTTAGTTTAGTTTCAATTTTAAAATCAGAATGTATTAAATTAATACATTCGCTTGGTTTTGATCAGTTGGATCATTAAATGCCTTTTCATTTGTAGGATCTGCATTTTTCAACTATAGCCAAGAGGTAAAACTGAAGGTTCACAGACGAAGACACAGATGTGTTCCTTTCCATCCCGTTGGAAGTTTGTTTTTGAGTTAGCAGTGATCTTGCTGTTTTATCACAACATCTGTCGTGTCGTAGGTGCTCAAAATTGATGATTAATCCTCAGTTGCAATTCTTTTGCACCAACTACCAGAGTTGGAACTTATGTTCTGCCTAGTTCTGCATCCATGTTTGTTTGGTTAAATGATGCAGTTTTAATTAAGTTGATCTCAGCCTTTTCATGTTCGCAAAGTTCCATCTCTTGTCAATTAAAACCTGAAATTTCAAACATCTGCACTTCATCATATACCATCATTTCACTTGGCAGAATTACTCATCCATCATCACGCTTCATCCTGAAATCATCAATGGAAGGCAAGGAACATTGGTAATCGAGTCATTCGTAGTTGACGTGCCGGAGGGCAACACCAAAGATGAAACCTGTTACTTTGTGGAAGCCCTTATCAAGTGCAACCTCAAGTCACTAGCTGATGTTTCCGAACGTCTGGCATTGCAGGACCACACTGGGTCCATTGATGGTTGCTGAACCTGATCCACCTCACCAATCGCAGGAAATCCTACATCTTTTCGGTAGCTATTCCCCCAAGGGAGCCTTCAGCCTCTCTCTTGCCCTTCTCACCCTTCAATTTGTAGCTGAGAGGAAGTGAGACAGGCAGGTGACCATCGCCAGTCTGTTTGTCCTGGGGGGGGTTTCTTTTCTTCCCGTTACAGAGGTTTGTTTGCCCTTAAATCATGATTGTAAATATCTACCCTGAGTACTGGGGAATTGTTGTTTATATATAAAAGCTTGTGAGGCAGCTGCTGAGCACATAAACTCTTTCATCACATAAGCCCTTGGCCCTTCTTTGTATATAAATTAAGAAAAGTACTAATATGTAGAAAATGATATTACTATTCTTATAATATTGTTATGCTATTTGGAAATGATTTTCTTTTTGCGATGAATAAGTGGGTTTGAGGAGAAATTCTGATTTAGTTGAAAAGTAGAATAAATAGTATAATAAGTGTTGAAATAAATGAAAAACATGTAGATTAATAGTAATTAATTTGATTATCAAAATATATATTTAATTTGTAGTATGTATATATTATATTAAATATGTATTATTTTTATATAAAAATGAAATAAGCATATTGTATATATGTATGTATCACAATAATTTGATGGAATAATTTTATTTTATCATAATAATTTTGAAATAAGTAACTCAAAATAAGAATAATTATTTCAAATCTTTATTTTTACACAAATAAACGAAATACTAATTCTTATTTTAGGCATATTCCAGATATTATTCTGGATCTAAATAGGAATTTGATATTTCATATCTGTATGTAGACTTTGTTACCATCACTTTGTGCCTTCTCCTGTTTCTCATGTCGGTCTTTCCTTTCCTGAAAGAGGTGAAAGGTGAGCAGCTACCACCCAACTATCATGCCCATGGCCTTTTATATATCGTTTTCTTCTTCTTTCTTCCCCACTTTTCTATCTTCATTGATCATTGCTATTGTTATTATTGTATTTTTTGTTTGTTTGGTTTTTTGTGTTAATATCCATTTTAAGTCCGACAATATTCTGAATGCTTACTTTATTCTAATAATTGCTTTAGTAGTTGATACTCTTAGAGAGCCTGACAGATTACTCTCAATGCCTCTAAATGATGGACAGTGGCATCATTGCTTGTGGACGTTTAAAGTCTCGTAAATTTTATTTTGCCCTCTTTAATTTGTTTGTGGTTAATCATTTTATTTTAAATTTTTTTAATATACTTAAACAATACAATTATTTTTCTTAAAATTACTTTACTATTCCTGTAGATTTTACCTCTTAAGACTTCGATACCAACACTATTCTCCCAATCGTCCTCACCACAACAAAGGGCATGAAGTAATACATATTAGCAAACCAATGATGATGCACTGAGGAATCCTAATGGAAACAACACCCAAGAGCAATAATACATCTCGACACCATCGACGATGTCGCCTGGAATGGCCTCCAACAGTTGTAGCACGTTTGTTAGCTCCTTTTCGCAATGGCTTGCGGGGTTGCAGGTGTGGGTGGGAGACGCTGGCGGTACGAGGGCCCTATGTATGTATATCAGCTTTCGGCCATTGCCGATTTCTGTAAAAAAAAAGAAAAAGAGGAGGTATCAAGCAGGTCGGTGTTGTCAGTTGCGCATTCAAGCCCAGCAGCGGTGGGAGATAAAGGATTAAAGAACTCCCTCCCAGCAGGAAAACAATAATTCTGGGATAGAGGGAGAAATGGGTATACATGTGCATGATGGGACCAGTAGGCTGGTGAAAGTTATATATGATGAGATAACTTCTGATGACAAGTGGTGTTGATTTACATTACGGTGGTTTCTACTAAGTATCGGAGTTTGCTGATTCCAGCACCCAACGAAAAATGCAATCTTGGATTTTTTTTTTTTTCCCGTTGACTTATGTACTTGTAACCTGTTCGTTGTCCGTGTGCCAATTGATTTACTCGATGACACCCATACATTGTTGACCACTTAATAAATTCAGGATGTGGTTCTTGACAATCACGTGGAAAAATATGAATTTTATTAACTAAACAGTCAAATGTTAGAGACTGCTGTTGACATGGGACAGTAGATTTGTTTTCAGGATTTGAATTACTAGTTTTGCTGGGTGGTCTGTACTTTATTGGCAAAAATATTGTCTTTTTTTTTTTCGTCTTCTCTTTTGTTCTGTATTATGCTTTGTGAAATTTTAGATGCTTGATTCCTTTAGTTCTTTTTCTTGAGATTTATTACTAATACTACTTACTATTACCAAAAACAGTCAAATGTTTAGATGTAAAACTTCATTACTTATCGCTACGCTTATCACTAACGTTGGTAGGGTCTTTCATTTATGCTCAGGTCCTGAATAAACCTGTAACATCTTAAAAATTTCCAGCAAAACTTGTTGTCTCAACTGAGTTATTCAGCTTCTGCTTACAACTGATTGATGTGGACTAGAGCAACTTATTCAGCTTCTTCCTCAATATATGAGAAACCTCTACAGCATCGTCAAGTTCAATTGGCTCAGGCGATCTTCCATTCCATTGCACCTGTTTGCTCTTCCAGAGGAATATGCAATACATTTCCTGAAAATTCGTTATAATGTCATCTAATGGCTTTATCCATTACACACCTAGAATAATGTCACTATCGTCCATTGGTATTACATACAACCAAGGAGTGAATGAGACTCCTTCAATGGTTAATTCAATCCAAGCATATACACCTTCACAATTAATTCTGTCTCCTGAAGTTATCAGGACCTTCAACCTTTCAGATGGATTCAATGGAACCTTGATGTGGTGAACAAAATGAGAGTTGACAAAATTCTGAGTGCTATTTGGGTCAGTTGACATTGATACTCTTCCTCCCAACAACTTTCCTTCCTCTCTCAATGTATCTGGATAATTGGAATCAGTAAGAGCTTGCATTGATATTTCAAAGACTTCCTCCACCTCCTCTTCTTTCTCCTCTACTTCTCCTCTGCATCTAATTCATCAACAGACCAAGATCCCTGAATGAGAAATATTTTTTTGTTTTTACAAATATGGCCCCTATGTTGTTTCACTTCACACCTAAAATATAATCCTCTCTCTCCTTCTTTATTCTTCTCCAGGTGTCAATCTGGAAAAGGAAATCTATTTGAACCAATGACTTGTAGGGACTAATTTTAATGGATTTGTTATAGGCACAATAGAGGGATCAATATTCTTTGTCAACCAAGGCATAGATGTCAACTTCTTCTTAGTAATCACCCTAGCCTCTTTCAACTTAGCAAATGAAATAGACATGGCTAAGTTAGAAGGTTGGAAGCACTTAATATTGAGTTTAATGTCCTCCCTCAACCCTCCTACAAAGTAAGATACCAATGCTTTCTCATTCATATTAGGAACCTTAGTGGACAACACATCAAATTCATTCAGATACTCTGCCACTGAACCAATTTTCCTAAGTTTGAACAACTCTTCTTGATAATCTTGGAAAGGAAATGATCCAAATCTAGAAATAAGTCTCACAACAAAATCATCCCACTTCACCTCTTTTGCCTTACTTGTACATTTTGGTGGTAACACCTTTGAGATTTATAGTAGCTACCACAATCCATTCCTCAAGCAAATGATAATATGTTAATAATTGTTCTATGCTATAACACCACTATTTCAAATCCCCACAGCCATTAAAAGTAGGAAACTCTAATTTCAAACTTCTAACTACATTACCCCTTCATATAGAACCAAAATCCTGATCCACTCTCCTCCCTAAAGTTTCACCACTACTGACACTCGATCCATGAGGTGAAGACTGATTCAAGGTCTCTAGCTTTGTTTCCATGGCTGTCAGTCAAGACTCCAACTTTTACATCAGCTTGATCATCTGAACCTCCACTAATTCATTTCCAGGTGCTAACGCAATGTGATCAGTGAGGATCAACAGCTCTGATACTAATTTGTCACACACCAACGGTACAAGATGTAATCAACGGTGATATTGACAAGCTCCGGAGCTTCCTATATTTATTGTTAGAACAAATGCAAGAAATTACAAGTAATTGCCTCCAATTTGAAGTGAGAGATGGCCTCCAATTCAAGTAGAGCTCACCAAAATCCAGACTTTCAGTACCAAAATCCATTTCACTCCCAGCTATTAAACTAATGGCTTGAGGCAGAAGGTATAAATGAATCCATGAAACTTGATTATTGATAATTCTGCTAGTGCCATAGCTTATAACACCTATAGATAAGTTTTGTTACACTTTATGCCATTGACAACTGCGACAACTACATTTGTTGCTTTGACCACTACTGTGCTACCCCGACGACTTTCATCCAATTCTCCTGTCACCATGGCAGAGAGGAGGATTAATCGTCTTACAGTGTGAGTTTGGTTGACAGGTTCGATCTGTCGATGACGGTGACACAACATGAGGGGAAGGGGTGGTGTTTGATGGTGGGTTGTTTAGATACCACATATTGACATCTGTCAGAAGGCTTTTGATTTAGATAATCTTTAAGTTAACCGTTAGGTTCATTCCACTTCTATTCCTCTTTTTACACTAAAACACGCCAAGATGTACTATTAAACTTCTCTTTCAACCTTCATGACCATAAGGATATTTTTGTCATTTAGAATCTATATCACATAATAATCATTTTATCTCTCTTGATACCTTAGAAAGAACGTTGCAACATAACATTCAAACGATCTCCAATCTTATTGAAATTTTACAGTCAACTAAGATGCAAACATTCTAGTGTCTTATGATACCTTGTAAAGTTTTTTACAGTAGAGTATTCAAATGATCTATAAATTTGATAAAATTTTATAGAAATGTTTCTCATATCATGTAGTACATTCTTGGAAAGTTTAAACCTTTTTCATTAGATGCATACTAAGTCGTGTCTAATGTTAAATGCATATATCTCTATGTCCAACACCTAACAGTTGTAGCCTCCTGTGCACATCTACCTCAAGAATAATTTCAAATTTGAATTATTTCCTTTTAAGAAGATTCTTTAGATCATGTGTTTAATTAATAAGGCATTGTTGTGCGGAATTCACTATTAATAGGGGGAATATTCCAACAATCAATGTGAAAAGATGTTTGCCATCACTAGAAACTGTAAAACGTAGTTTGTCTTGTATTCTATATAGAATGCAGCTACGCATACATTTTATATCCTAATTTGGAAATACTTACTACAATTAGACTACCTTATCAGTTATAAATTTCTTACCATTTCTTTGACCCTCCCACAACTCTACAGTGAGAGCTCAACCTTTGAGAGGGGTTGGAGTTTGAGGTCAAATTTTTATGTCAGAATTTAGAATCTAAATTAATGAAAGAATAGAGAAAAAAATAATTGAGTTTTTAGAGCTGAAGTAGACATGGAAAACGGGCCGGGCCGGCCCGGCTCGGCCTGCGAAACGTGTAGCCCGCCCGG
>JAMKQA010057177.1:0-12606 GCA_024699735.1 Posidonia australis
GAATATTGCTTATGTATGACTAATGTGCCTTAGATAAATGATTTTTATATTCAGTACTTGAGTATATCAGATTTTCTTAAGTGATTATTTTGTCAAATAATCAATAGTCATTTGTTATCATCAAAATGTATTAAGGATTTTTCCAACAAAACCCATAAAAGATCGATTTTTCAGGCGCACGAGGGTGCCTAATACCTTCCTCGTGCGTAACAGGGATCCTTGCCCAATTTTCTGGTTCATGATTGACCTTTTCCATTGGTTTTATTGCATGATTTTAATGTTTTGAAACGGTTTTCCTCGTCTTCCGTTTTCAAATAGACTGGGTGGCGACTCCTGCATTTTTACCATTATTTTTATTGTTTTGCCGTGACTTTGCCGACCGTCGTGCATTTGGCCTTTCGCGCCCAGCACGAGGCTGTCGCCGGCATGGTTACAGAAACTAATGTCATTCAAATCGCATATCTATAACTTGAGATATAAATTATTGAAGCTATTGTACTCAATCTGGCATAACTTAAAGGGTCATCAATCTTTACACAAGCACTAGTATTTCTACAGACCACAAAAATTAACAAGTAGCCTACTAAATTAAAGATCTTCGAGTCTATTTTCTAATGGAACATAAAATCATTGAATTACAATATCCATAGCTCGAGTTATACACGATTGAAGCAAGTAGGCTCAATAGTGACAATATTCTCACAATTTCCTCAACAATTCATCAAAATCTACTAAAAATCCAAAAAAAATTGTATCATACATCCAAATCATCCCCATCCAACATATTCTACTAATCTTAAATTTAAATGAAAAGATTTAAGAAGAATGGAATGTGTACCTTTCTTTCATTCTCCTTTCTTCTTCCTCTCTTCTTCTGTTCTACCTTCTTTCTTTCTTTCTTTCTTTTTCCTTTTCAACGCCGAAGACACCCCTGCCATGCATCTAATGCCCCCTCCTCATACATAGCCATCATTTGTTTATTAAACCTTTTGCACAACTTTTGTGCAAATACCCCTAGAAAAGGAAGAAATATTCCAAACACCCATAATTCATGAAATAACTTACGAATTAAGGTCTCAGCGGTACTATGGCATCCAGTGTTGATCCATCTTCGGTCCTGCACTCCCACGGATCACCACACACCTTAACTAATAACCTTCACTAAAAATAACTTAATCATTAATTAATTATCATTAGTCATGATTAAGTGTGAAGGTTAAAATTCAGGATGTTATAGCTACATCTTCTAGAAACAAGCATGTAGTAGAAATATCCGTTACTGATGAAGCAAAAATAGCTGCCTTGGTACATAGAATTGAAGCCCTTAAGCTTCAAAATAGTGCCTTTGTGAGTCAAGTTTCTCAATCCAACCTTAGTTACACTAGACGCTAAGTATCTAATCATCTTGTTGATGAATGTCCATTCATGAGTCCAACAGTTAATGAACCTTAGCAAGCTAATGTGGCCTTTCAAAAGCAAAGTCATGATCAATGCCCCTACTTACAATTCTGGATGGAGGAACCATCCTAATTTTTCATGGACGCAAGGATCACATAAAATTGAACCAAATTTGAGTCAAGTAGGTCCAAATCAACCTAGACCTTATTACAGTCAAGGTCCACAAGTCAATCCATTTTTTCAAACATTAAGCCTTGTAGATAAAAGATCAACTTTTTAAAAAAGAGTCTAGAGACATTTGTTAAGGCCACACACAGTTTCATGAGTTCCACGAGTCAATCTCTCACTACCAATACCTAAGCCATAGTTCATTTAGAGATGCAGATGGGTCAACTAGCAGCCACTATAGGAGAGAGAGAGAGAAAGGAAAGTTTCCAAGCCAACTTGAGGTGAAACCAAAGGACCAAAATCCAAATCTATCTCAACAAACCCATCAGGTTAACATGCTTAATGATCTCTAGACAAATACAATTGCAACGACCTAGTTTCTTAGACAACATTTGGGCTAGATATTTAATATAGAATGTAGGTGTGTTAGACGCTGGAAATGATGCGTCTAATGTTAGACACAAGAAAATCCTGCATCTTACACTTGGAATATTGATTTCTAGCTTTGCAAGTGTTAAATGCGGCATATGGTGCACCTTATGTTAGACGCTTGGAAGGCTACGTATAATACTTGTAGATTTAGTTTTTAGACGCGTGCAAGAATGCGTCTTAAGAAAGATGCATGATCAGCCGCGTATAACGCTCTGAGGCTTGTTGTTGCCTATATATAGTGCAAGTCAGTGGATTTTCAGGGTGATCTCTTCCCTCTGCTCTCCTCCATCCCTTGGATTGGCATGGGACTGTCTCTGGTGGCTTTCTAGGTGCAAGGGAGCTTGGGAAAGAGAAAGAGAAGAGGTAAGGGTGGTTCATGAGCTTAAGCCCTCTTCTTCTTCTTCTCTTCTTCTTGGGTGGCCCACTGATTCTAGGGTTTCGTTGTTGTATGGGCTACTACAGGTGTGATGGATGGCCAAAGGGTGTTCAAGGTGTGACTAGGAGCTCACAAGAAGCGTCGGATCGCTGATTGGCTCGCCTTGAGGATGCAAGGTACACATCTCGTTAGATGAGACTCAATTTTTGCTTGGGATGGGATTTTGATACATGATGAGTTGGGGATGCTTCCCCTAGCCTTATTGAATGTTTTCATGTGATGAGGGATGATAATGCATGGTCTAGGGAGGGCTCTTTAGTGCGAAAGTGTAGACAGTGGATAGAACGTGAGGGCTGGTACGTCTTATGTATGACGCATAGCTTCCTACGTCTTATGTCCTTAGTGCAGTTTCTTCTCTTATTTAATTGTGGTTTGAGTGGAGTTTGAATATTTTGTGGTATGCAGTAAATAATATGTCCAATCCCGTCTATATTTGATTCCCTATCTTGAGAGTAATCATGCATGGTAGAATCTAGGAGGTTTTATTTGAAGTTTGGATCCTAAGGTGTATGACGCAGGACTTCTTGCATCTAACATAAGATGCAAGTTCCCATGCGTCTTACACACCAGATTGATAACCTCAATGTATATTTAAATGGGTTCAATTTAAATGAATTAGGGGACTGTTAATAAGTTGTATGTTGGGTAATTAATGATGAATAGTCATAACATGATCCCCTTAATAAAATAACTAGGATATAGGATGAATTTAGAGCAGTTTTGGTTGGGATCAGTGGCCTAGGTTGTTAGACGTAGGGATCTCTACGTCTAACATTGGACGTAATGATCCTTACGCCTAATGAACCCAGGATAAATAATTTAATAAATGGCCATTATTTGAAGATAAAATAAGACTATATAATCTAAAAATATTAATTTTACCCTTGTATGGTTTAGATATGTTAGGGATTGCTAATTAGCCTAGGATTTGATGATGTTTGGCCTTATGGGTTTCTTGGAGCTACAAGGATTTTGTTTTAGTTCTTGTATGGTTCTCCTCGATTGGTTCCTAGCCTAGATGGTGTGTTTCTTTAGTTTTTGGTTTGAATGTGGTTTCTATTTGAAACAGTTTTGGTGTGTGAGTTCAAGAATGTTACTAATGATTTCTGAGAAAAGTATTGAACGTTTTGGGTAATGATTTTCCCAAAAGCTTTAAAAGCATGGTTTGAGCTACTGATGTCTTGATAAATGATTCAAAATGTTTTGAACTGGTCTCCAAAGAGTTTAGAAAAAATTGCATATGTTTGGCAAAAGTTTTGGAAAAGATTTTTAGTGTTTTCTGTGTGTGGTATGACCAAGAGGCCTAAGCAAGGACTCGTCGAATCCTAGAGATATAATTGTAACGACTCGACTCCAAGCTATTATCAAAATCTAGCAACTATTTTTTTTCTAATTACTTATAACAATTACTGCATCCAATCTGAAACTAAATCCAATATTAAAAAACTTAAATAAAAAATACTATTAACTGAATTAAATTAAACTCAACACTTACCCAAAATCTTTGTTATGTGGTCAACTGACTCCATCTTTATGTGCATTAACAAACTTCTACTCCTATCCTGTACCTAAGAAAACACTAAAAAAATACACATGAGTAACTACTAAAAGGTCACCTAGCATACATCCCACTAAAACTCACATTACTTTGGCATCTCTCCCAAATGTAGCGCACAATCCTGAGCAATACTTTTTTACCGCACAAGCAACACGGCTTTGAAATCGTATCTTTGAAATCTATTCTTTTCTTTTCTTTTCAAAACCATATTCTTGACTTTCAAAATCATTTTTATCTTCTCTTTCAAACCATATGAAAGATTTTTAAATCTTAATACATACTTGAAATTGCCACTCTTGCCAAGTCAAGCACACAATTCCTAGAGAGTGCCTCACTGACACTAAGGCTTTGTTCAGTCAAAACCACAAACCATATCTCACAAGCTAGCATGATCCCTTTCTTTTCTAAATCATGTTCATGCATTTCAAAAACATTCTCTCTTTTTTTTCTTTCAAATCTCATGAATGCTGTTCAAAACTTGATACTCTACTTGAATTAACCACTCTTTGCCAAATAAAGTCACAACTACGAGAGTGTGCCACACTAGCACTGAGCCTCTGCTCAGTCAAATAATAGGTAAATCTCAAAATTGGCACAATCCCTATTCTTTCTAACAGTTTCTTTTTACTTTAAAATCTCATGCCTTTCTGAAATACTTTTCTTTTCTGTAAAATCTCTAGACTAGATTCCAGCCCAAAACACAAATCTGGCTAAAATATAAGTCTTGGCTGGAGCTAGTCCTAAAACTGAAGTCTCAACAAACTCTGGCCTCTAGGCCTCTCTAGTGTGTCATGCTTCCTGACGCCAAGCAACTGACACCTGGCCACAAGCAGTCCATCGAATTACGACTAACAGTGTCTGCACTGCTGCGGTGAAAGTCCCTGTGTAGGGCATACCACCACCTCGGTCAATAAGCCTTTCTGTACTGTGACCATGCCAACCCGGGGATCCGGCGCTGAGTCGCGCTAAAGGGAGGAGATCACAGCCATGCTAAGATGGCGAAGGCGCAAGATAAGATGAAACGAAAAAAGAAATGGAGTCGCCACCTAGTCTTTTAAGGGAAAGACGAGGAAAACCACAAAGGAATGAATACATGAGATGCAAATATGAAGGCCAAATGTCTACTAACCAAAGGATGGGTAAGGATTCCTAATACGCACGGGGAAGGTGTTAGGCACCTCCATACGCCTGAGAAACTAGGTCTTTCTAGTCTGATTCGCTTGCTAGAGGTTAAATGAATATTTGCTACGCCTAGATCATGCTCTAAACATGCTAATATGCATGCCAAGACACGATTGGGTGGATGTGCAAGATGGAATGCAAAAACTGCAAAGCAATCCACATGAAATGACGAAATCACAAAATATGACACAACAAAGAAAATCACATGAAATAACGAGGTTTTTGGCGAGAATGGCTCGATAAATCATACATGCCTCAAGAACATCAATAATGCAAACGACTCAGGTCATCAGAATCATGAAAAATATTGTGGAAATCAAGATAAAAAAATTGCAAAGAAATCCATGAAAAACAGGCAAACTTTGACATCTAAAGAAATTCACATGAAATGACGATGCTTAAGGAAGGAACGCCTTGAGAAACCACACTGATATCAAAAGGATAAAAAGTGGGGTCAACCCAGGTCCTCGAAATCATGGAAAAAGTCGTGAAAATCAAAAGGAGGAATAATCAACAAATGGGCCAATGTGGGCCTTTCGGTCAGTTTGTGCACGCCCTTAGGCGATGAAATCCAAATCAAAGCAAAAAATCCAAAACGTAGGAGTAAAGAAAATCAAATCGAAAATCGGATGAGGGACTCCGATAACAAAATAAAAAAAATCCACGAAAGAAAGGCATGAGATGCAGGCTCGCTAAAAGGAATGGACTGATGCGCAAATGTGACAGAAACTATATAAAATGCATGAATAAGTGCCTAAATGTGCAAAATGTACTAAGGAACAACTTGGACAAGAATTATCCTAGACTGAGTACAAAAACTAAAATGCATGCACATGGATTGGAGGCACAGGGGCAATTTGGTCATTCTAATGACCAGGTGTGATAAATGCATGTATGAGGATGATGCATGGTCTGAGATATATCAAGATGTGTGCAAAATGTCTAAAAAATGTTATTGGCAAGAAATCATGAAAAGGACAAGGTCTTAAAAACCATAAAATAATGTAAACACAGTAAAGGACAAGTACGAGAACCAAAATGCAAAATTCACAAAAGAGTAACGTGACCGTGCCCAAGGCCCGGGGCCAATCCGGTGCGAGGTCGCGCCAGAGGGGAGGAGGCCACAACCATGCCAAGATAGTGAAGGCGCGAGATGGGATGGAAACGGAAAGAAAAGGAGTCGCCACCTAGTCTTTTAAGGGAAAGACAAGGAAAACCAAAAACCAATCACAAAAAGTGAATGAGTGAGATGTAAACATGAAAGCCAGATGTCTACTAACCAGAGGACGAGTAAGGATTCCTATTACGCACAGGGAAGGTGTTAGGCACCCCCGTACGCCCGAGAAACTCGGTCTTTCTAGTCCAATTCGTTTGCTAGAGGCTAAATGAATGTTTGCTATGCCGAAATTTTGTTCTAATCAAGCTGATACGAATGCCAAGACAAAACTGGATGGATGTGCAAGACGATGTGTAAAAATTACGTAGAAATCCACATGAATTGACAAAATCGCAGAAAATCACATGAAATGACGATGTCTTTGTAAAGAACGCCTCCGAAAACCATGTTAATGTCAAAAGCATAAAAAGTCGAGTCAACCCGTGTTCTCGGAATCATGGAAAAAGTCGTGAAAATCAAAAAGGGGAAAAATAATCTGTGATGGGGTCAAATGTCGGCCCTCAGGCCTGTTAATGTACACCCTCGGACGATGAAATCTAAATCAAATCAAAAGGTCTGAAATTTAGGATTAAAGCAAATCAAATCAGATATTGAATAAGAAACTCTGAAGACAAAGGGAAGAAAGAAATCCACTAAAGAAAAGGCATAGGATGTCGGCTCGCTAAATACAAATGTGAGGAAAAAGGATATGGAATGCATAGATAAGTGCCTAAATGTGCAAAAACTCTAAAGAATGACTTAGACATGGACTCTGCAAGACTGGGTGCAAAGATTGATATGCATGCTCATGAATTGTAGGCACAGGGGCAATTTGGTCATTTCCCCGGCCAGATGTGATAAATGCTTGTATGGGAGTGATGCCTGGCCTAAAATCTGTGTCAAATGCCTAGAAGATGTTATTTGCAAGAAACATGGAGGAGAAAATCAACAAAATAATGTAAATACAATAAAAGACAAACATAAGGGCCAAAATGCAAAATTCACAGAGACGAATGAGAAACTGGATGAAAAACATGTTCATGACCCCCATTCTAACATACAAATGATGGGTCCAATGTCAATGTAGCACAGGAACGTAAAAGTTGCACTTGGATAATTTCCTGAAAGGTCAAGGTCTAAAGTGCAAAATTCACACATGACTGCAAATCTGACAAAAATGTGAAATCAGATATTCATTTATATTGAAAATAGGGTTTTTTGATGGAAACTTTATTCAAGTGGTGATTTTGCATGTACATGTGATCAATTAACGTGAAACATATTAAAATGTGATTTAAAATGCAATAAAAACTATCATTAATGATTTTTAAAACAACTTCAGGGACCTAGATATAAGTTTTCCTATTTAGAAACATTATTGATTAAGTTCAGGGACTGATTTGCAAAATTTCAGGACCAAAATGTGATAAAAATCAAGTTTTTTTACATGTAGTGTAATTATGGATATTTTTAAGGTCTAAAATGCAAATTGTACAAAGGAATGTCTTTTCAAAAACTATGGGGGCTAGAATGCAAAAACTCAGGACTTAAATGCAATGAAAACATAATCTCAAGGGTTTAAGTGTGATAAAATATGTATGAATAGGACTGAAATGCAATTAAAATTTAAATAGGACAAAAAGTGCAATATTCACAATGCAATTTTAAATTATGAAAAGTCAGGGGTCACAAAATAAACTTTCAGGACTCATTTGCAAAGAAAACAGGAATATAGGGGCCGAATTGTAAATAAACAAAAATATATGGGACTAAAATCAAATTACCATTTAAATAGGAGAAAACACGCAATATTTACACAAATAATAAAAAGATGAAACTTATTTAAAACGTCAGGGGCTTAAACACAAAATTACAGGACCTAAGTGTAATAACAAAGGACTTAAAAGTAATAGAAAAGGACCTAGATGTAAGAAAAAACCTACATGTAAGGAAAAAGGACCTGGATGCAAGAAAAAAGGACCTGAAAGAAATTCTAGGGACCTATATGTAATGATAAGTAGGACCTAAATGTAATTATTAGAACTTAAAAGAAAACATTCCTAAATCTAATTTATTTCGGCGATCACCGGCGGATCGCCGACGATCCCTCTCCGGCGCGAACTCCGGCGAGCCCTCAGCGGCCGCGCAGCGGCGGGAAGAAGGCGGCGGTGGTCGGAGAAGCAAAAGGACGCCACAGCGAGCTCTGTTGTGGCTGTGGGCTGGACTAGGGAGGCCTGAGAGGCCTCCCCCACCACGGGCTCTGGCGAGCTGCTGTCGTCGCCGGAGAAGACAACTGCAGAGGCGTCTGGAGGCGATGTGGAGGCTAGGCTATCGCGGCGAGCATTGGGGAACCTCAGGGGAGGCACGGCGGGGCTGTGAAACGTCGCGGATGAAGTTGGAACGGCGTGGGGCGCTCCCCCTATCGTGGGCTCCGGCGAGGCGTCTCGTCGACCTTGAGGGAGGGACTACAGCGGCGGAGGAGTGCGGGAAATGATTGGGGAAGCTCCGGGGACCTGCGGCAGTGCTCCTGGGCGTTGCGGGAGGGGATGGAATGGCACGGGTCGCTCCACCCATCTCCGGCTCCGGCGATGGGTGCAGCGGCGACGGCGGCGGTCGACTGGCCACAGGAAGGCTAAGAAGTCCCCCTCTGAGCGACGGTGGCTCAGGGAATATAAGGGAGGAGATGAGGGGGAAGGAAGGCCCACAGGACCTCCTCCAAGCCAAGAGGTCTGAGACCTCGCTGGCAGTGGTGAACCCACCACCGAAGGAGGAAGAAGGCGACACACATGGCCTCTGAACCCACTAAAACTTGACCTAGAAGGCTCAAATGAACTCTAGAGATGATAAAAGTGATATGCAGTGCCAAATGGGAAAGGATTTACCTGGATGGTGGCATGGTTGTCCTCCAACGAAGCTCGACGGCTACACTCCTCTGGGCTGATGCTCCAGCAGTGTTTCAGTGAGGCTCTTGGGTTGCAAGTGAGTTGACGGAGAGGCTCTGATGGTGGGGAATCGATGGGTCTCTCTAGATCAGGGGCGTGGAAAGCTTGGAATGTGGTTCTCCTCTCTCCGGCGACCTCTATTTTTCGTTTCTCCTCTCCACTCTCTCCAGTTCAGTCCAAATCTCCTCCCCTCTCTGTTGCGGTTACTCAAGCTCCTTAAGGAGTGGACTGAGTGAGGAGGATCGTGGGTGGTGGTTGCAATTGACCAGATCATGGGAAGGAGTGAGTGGGAGGAGTGATGGTGCGGGGAGGACGAAGAAGCACTATTCCTTTATTTTTTTTATTTCCAAAGTTTTCAATCAAAATGTGGTTTGGGCTTAACAGGCTGACTTTGGGGCTTTTGGTTTTGTTTTTGTTTTGTTTTTGGTTTTAGGTTTTTAGTGTTTTGTTTTAGTATTTTGGTTTTCTTTTAAGTTTTGATTTTGTTTTAAATTTTTTTTTTCATTATTTTTTAAGTTTTTGATTTTGTTTTAAGTTCTTGATTTTGTTTTAGTGATTTTAATTATTTGTTTTAGTGATTTTAATTAAATTTTGATTTTGTGATTTTGAAGTTTAATTGTTTTTAAATTAGGATTTTTAGGGGTTTGAGTTTAATTACATGAGATTTTAAGTTAGTTTCTTTTGGGATTAATTAAATGATTTAGGGTTTTTAGGATTTTAATCATTTTAGGGTTTTTTATGATTTAATTATTTTGGGGTTTTTTGGCGATTTGATTAATTTGGGGGTTTTTTTGTGATTTAATTTGTTGGTTTAAGGTTGGGATTTTCAGGATTTTAATTATTTTAGGGGGTTTTAGGGTTTTTGGTTTTAATTAGAGTTTTTAGTTTAAATAAGGGTTTTTGGATTGTAATTAAGGATTTTTTAGTTTAATTAGGGTTTTGGGTTTTAATTGGGGTTTTTTGGGTTTAATTTATATTTTCCTTGAAATTAAATGGATTAAAGTGGTTTAAAATGGATTTTATTTGATTTTGACTTTAATTAGAGTTTTCACTTGATTAATTTAGAATTTAAGTGGATTTTGTTTGATTTTGATTTTTAATTAGTGATTTTACTTGATTAACTTGGATTTTAAGTGAATTTAAGTGGATTTTGTTTGATTTTGATTTTAATTAGGGTTTTACTTAATTAATTAGGGTTTTTAATGTTTTTAGGTGAATTTTGGTTATTTTTGGTTTTAATTAGTGGTTTTTTGCTTGGTTTAAGTTAGAATGGGTTTAAATGGGCCTAGTGGGCTTGTGTGGGTCTAGTGGGCTTGTGTGGGCCTAGTGGGCTTAGGGTTTTGATGGAGTTAGGGTTTAGGGGTGGTGGTTGCAACCACAGCATCTTCCAGAGGAGCTTGTTGCCAAGTGACTGCAAAATCGGAGTGTCTACAGGTAAAAATCAGGATCAAAATATACCCAATGATTTCTATTCTAATACACAGATGATGGATCAAATGACAATATGGCACTGAGATGTGTGAAAATTGCACCTTAGTAATTTCCTGAAAACTCAGGGTCTAATGTGCAAAATTCACACATAAGTGCAAATGTGACCAAAATAGGAAATCAAAGACTATTTAGCAATGCAAACATGATTTTTGAGTGATAACTATGCTTAAGTGCAAAAGTACAAATGTCCATGCAATCAAAAATGAAGAAATGTCAAAACAATGTATGTTAAATCAATTAAAACCCTAATTAATGGATTTGAAATTAGTCTAAGGGCCTAGATGCAAATTTCCTACACTCAATAAAGGTATTTCAAGAACTCAAGGGTTTTCATGCAAAATCTCTGGACTAAAATGTAAAAAAATTATCTTTATTCATAGTCAATGTGATTTTAAAATCTTTCAGGGTTCAGAATGCAAATCTCACAAGGGAAACTTATTTTTAGAAAGTTCCAAGGGCCAAATGCAAATTTGTAGGACTTAAGTGCAAAGAAATCACGATCGTAGGGACCTAAATGTGATAAAACATGCATGAATGTAATAAAGATGAAAAATCAAAATGTGCAAGGGATTATATGCAAATCTTGTAGAGATAATAAAGTAACTGAAAGTTTTTTAAAAACTACAAGGACTTAAAATTAAACAAAGAGGACTCAAATGTAATAACCTAAGGAGCTAAGAATAAAATCCTGAATCTAAGGGGTCAGGGTTGAAAATGTTCCTTTTCGAAGATCACCGACGGATCGCCAGCGTCTCCACTCCAACGTGTGCTCCGGCGATGTCCCAGCGACGGTCCAACGACGAGAGAAGGTGGGCGATGGTCCAAGATGCTAGAGTGAGGCACGACGACTGTCTCCGACACGTCAAAAGGGGCTGGGGATGTCGGCGTCGGGAAAGATGACAGCGATACTACAGCAGTACTCCGGCGATGGCTAGGCTTGAGCGGAGGTCGGATATGCATCAGGAAGGCACAGCGAGGCTCTGGGAAGCATCGGCGTGGTACAGGATGGCCTGAGGTGTTCCTCCCATCCCCTGCGTCAGCGACAGGCACGACGGAGGTGGGGGCAGTGCTCTAAGGGCTGTGGCGAGGGAGTGGCGGTGCGGAGGAGTTCGTGGCGAGGCGACGAGTCTTCCGGGAGTGGTGGCGCGGAGCGAGGATGTCTGGAGATCACCAGTGGCATCTTGACAGCAGTCAGCGGTGCTGCGGCGACGCCCCTCAGGCACAAGAGGCCTAAAGGACTCCTCCTGAGCTCCGTGAACTCAAGGGGGGAGGAGGATGGAAGAGGAGGAAGGGCAGGAGAGACCCACGGGCCCACGCCTGGGGTCAGGAGGCCTGAGGCCTTGTCGGCGACGGTGGACCCATCGCCAGAGGGAGGGTTGATGGTGTACAGAGGGGACCTCCTCGTCGAAGCCCAAATCAAGGATGCTAAGGGGATTCACTAAACCAACGTGGGCATGTTGGACAGAAATAGAAGGGAAAGGGGCATACCTGACCAGTGGAGTTGTTTCCCCGGCGTCGTTCGACAACAAAGCTCCTCCGGTTAGTCGCTCTAGTGACCACGACTGAGATCTCTGGTCGTTTGGGTGCGGGAAGGAGGAGGGTTTAAGCGTGCTTGGGGAGGCTCGACAATGATCATCCCTAGTTGCTGTCGGCGATGAGGTTTTAAACTCCGACGAGCCTCTTCTAGAGCCGTCTATCCTCTGTTGGAAAAATCCTTAATACATTTTGATGATAACAAATGACTATTGATTATTTGATAAAATAATCACTTAAGAAAATCTGATATACTCAAGTACTGAATATAAAAATCATTTATCTAAGGCACATTAGTCATACATAAGCA
>JAMKQA010057178.1:0-13672 GCA_024699735.1 Posidonia australis
TGGTTTTCCTTGTCTTCCATAATAGATTAGGTGGCGACTCCGTTTTATTTTGCTTTTTCGACGTGATTTTGCCGACCGATTTCGCATTCATTTGCGGAATCTCCTCGCCGGCATGGTTACACTGTCAATACTAGAAAATTTTGGAAATGTCATTCGTCCTTACTTGGGTTCGTTGTTGAAAACATGGACATGGAAATTCAAGGTGATCCTTCTTCTATCTTTTGCAACAAGGTAAGAAATGTTGACCATATTCATCAAGAAATTGGAATAAGGTGACTTTTGACCATATTCATCAAAATGTGGAGTTGATTGATCAAGATTTTGTGGAAGTACAACATGTTTTTGACGATGAAAGTGATACTCTAGTTGAGGACAATTTACTACAACCAAGGCACAAGCTTGACAAAGTTGTTATTCAAGAAGATTTTTTTGAAAGCAGAAGTCATCATTTAAATGGCAGGTTGAGTGAGATAAATTACCAGGACTAGGTCCGCCTGAAGGAGATTCTTTTATACTTCGGTAACAAATCAAAGAGTTGGCTGCTTGCTTGTGCTAATTTTTTACAAGATTTGTCTAGGAGTGGAACAATCAGACAATATCAGAGGTTACCCTATTTTAAACATCAACATGAACTTGTGAAGTACGAAGATAATGCTATACTTAATTTTCTACTGGAGGAGGAAGAATTTGTGATGCCAAGCAAGAGCTATTGACGGATAACAAAGCATGAGAAAATCGGTTCATAGGAGGATCTACATATTTGTCTTGTCTCTCATAAAATCAGATTTTATAGAAACTATTTGTTTATTTTTACAATGATGGTTCTCTTCACCATTGCCTCAAGTCCTCCACTATAGTGTAAAATTCCATCTACTCTCTCACATCCTCATCCACAGTAGCAAGTATCAAGGGTGAAGAGAGTACTCTGTCCCATTTTCCATTTTATAGCATTCCTCTTGCATTTCCTAGATAAGACATTGCATTTTCATGTGTCAAAAAACCACGATTAGTTTTAAGTTAATTTTTTGCATGATATTTAGTTTATTTCTTTGTTCAATTTACATTACATAATCTAACCTAGATCTATTGTTTATTTAGAAGGAAGGACTCACGCTCATGATTACACTAGTATGCCTTTGGAGATCATCTTGTTTCAAATCTAATGAACCAAGGACTCACATCAACCTCATATCCCAAAGAAAGTGGCTTGTCAGTTAGTGTAAATAAATCAAGGAGTGACAATTACAACAATATTGATGAACATGGAAGCATCGGCACTAGTATATCCCTCCACATATTTTTAGACTTGATGATTGTTATATCGGAAGGAGAGAATGAAAAACGACAAAGCTTAATGAAATGAAAAGAATGTGGATGGATATTTTCCATTTATTTAGAGAAGACAATAGGTTGTGGATGGTCTAGTTAAGCTAGGTTCAAGGAATACCTTTGAATGCACTCATTCTTCAATGAAAAATTCAATGCCTCTTGCTCTTGAATGAAACAAATATTGGGTTGAATCATATCAAGGATGCCTTTGGAGATCATCTTGTTTCAAATCTAATGAACCAAGGACTCACATCAACATCATATCTCCAAGAAAGTGGCTTGTTAGTTAGTGTAAACAAATTGATGAGTGACAATTATAACAATATTGATGAACGTGGAAGCATCAACATTAGTATATTCCTTCACACATTTGTAGACTTGATGATTGTTATTTCGGAAGGAGAGAATGAAATGTGACAAAGCTTAATGAAATGACAAGAATGTGGATGGATATTTTCCATTTATTTAGAGAAGGCAACAAGTTGTGGATTGTCTAGTTAAGCTAGGTTCAAGGAATAGCTTTTAATGTGCTCATTCTTCAATGAAAAATACAATGCCTCTTGCCCTTGAGTAAAACAAGTTTTGGGTCAAATCATATCAAGCCTTAAATTTGGTATTTTATTGTTGATTATCTGAGATTTTATTCTTGTGATGGGATTACTTTTTCCTACCTCATCTTTTTTCCAAATGCATAACTCATTGAGAGGCGGGTTTTTCAGTCAATCAAGTGGACAAATAATCGATGAATCCACTTTTCTCTAGTTGTGATGTTGCAAGCTAGATGTAATTTCAATCTTTAGTGTACCATTTTTCCTTTCAATAAATATTTTTCTATTTTCCCCAAAAAAATAGAAATTTTATACTTGAAATAATTCAATTACATAAATCAAATGTAGTGATTTATGAAAATATTAATGTTTTAAATTACAATCAATTCATAGTTAAGCATCATACATAGTTCACTAATGACAAACTATAAGAAGGAAAAGAGGAATTTCCATATGAGCATTAGGTTGTTCTAATAAATCAACATATAAGAGAAACGGCATATATACTTGAATCTATTTCATTAGCTACTTAAAAGATTTATAACAACAATGGATAATTCAAGGATAAGGAAAAATCTGAATCTTAAAATTTCAAGTGATACCAACATGATGGAAATATTAACTTCTGGTATGATAAGTAGCTATCCAAAGGATCCATACATTGATATTCATTGATGATGGTTAACCACATGCTCTGTTAGTATATTAACCAATCCTTGACATTTTTTATTTGTAACTATAGACATCGTGATTTTGCAGTTACTTGACAACAGGCTCCACTGGAAAGATGTTCTGGTTGCAACCACCAAAACCCTAACGCTCAAACCTAAACCCTAACTACACCAAAACCCACAAACCCACTCAAACCCACTCAAGCCCACACAAGTCCACTCTAACCAAATCTAAGTAAAACCCATAATTTAAAATCAAAACCAAACAAAACTCACTTAAATCATTAAAAAAACCTGAATTAATTACGTAAAAACTTTTAATCCAATCCTAAACCACATAAAATCCACTTAAATATTGAAAATCCCAATAAAATCTACTTAAGCCAATTAAAATCTAAATTTAATTAAGTGAAAACCCTAATTAAAATCAAAATCAAATAAAATCCATTTAAACCATTTAAAATCGAAATTTAATTAAGTGAAAACCCTAATGAAAATCAAAATCAAATAAAATCCATTTAAAATCCAAATTAATTAAATGAAAACCCTAATTGAAACCAAAACCAAATAAAGTCCATTTAAACCATTTAAAATCCAAGTTAATTAAGTGAAAACCTTAATCCAAGTTAATTAAGTGAAAAACCCTAATTACAACCCTAATCAAGTAAAACCCAATAAGATCCAGTAAAAATTAAATCTAATTAAAAAGAAACCCTAATTCAAAAAAAAATCAAGCAAAAAACAAATGAAATCAAAATCTAAGTCAAAACCCTAATAAAAACCAATTAAAATAAAATTTAAACTAAATCCCTAATTAAATCAAGTGAAAAACTAATTAAATCTAAATTAAAACTCAAACACAAAACCTTAATCCATTTAAATTCAGAAAAACCCTAAAATAATAAAAGCCTAATTTAAAATCAATTAATTAAACTCAAAACCAATATTAAAATCCAAAAAACCCTAATTGGAAACCAATTAATTAAACCTTAATTCACAAAATCACAAATTTAATTAAAATCAAAAAACCTAATTAAAAAACTAAATCTAAAACCCAAAATCCCATTAAAAAAAACCTAAAAACCGTAAAACCCAAAGCCCAAAACACAGGCCCAATTCAGCCCACAACACTTGTATTCTCCTTCAATCAGCAACTTAGGAAAGGAAAAAAAATAATTGCGGCCAACCCTGGATTTCCAACGATTCCCTGCAATCTCTGGCATCATCTTTGACGGGATCCCTTCATCTCCGGCATAGATCTCCTCCTCCCGTAATCTCTGGTCAATCTCCTCTAGCTCACGTGAGCATCGGACGATGCTCAGCCCTTGCGGAGGAAGATCGACGGTTGGAGAAGACCCCATTAGCGTTTAAAAGCCTTTGACCGCCGATAGACCTGCCTCTCACTTCTAGCACCTTAACCCACTTGAGTTCACAGAGAACCCACATCCAGAGCCTACCCAACAATCCCCCACCTCCAAAGCCCGCTCCAAGCATCATGCAACCTAGAATCTCCTTGAGCCACCGCTAGAGCTACAACCAGAGGAGCATCTTCGGGAGAGACAATGCCGCCACCTAGGTACCCCTTTCCCCTCTCTTTCAATCTTGAATAGCTTCCCTTTGGTCTAGAGAGCTCCCCCTACCCTCTGAATTGTGACTTGCTAGAGTTGGCTACCCTGTTAGTCGTCTCCCCCTCCTTCAGTGGTGGGTTCACTACCACTGACAAGGCCGCTGGCCTCCTGGGACAGGTGAAGCCACATAGGCCTCTTCTCCCTCTTCCTCCTCCTCCTCCCTGAGCTTCCATTGCTCAGGAGGAGTCTAGTTTGCCTCCAACGGCTGGAGCCCTCGCCGCCGCACCTACAACTGTCGATCGTCACCATCGAAGCTCCCAACAGCCTCCGATTGCGCCCCTTCCACACCACCTCCTCTAGAAGCTCCACTACACCGCCACGAACCTTTCCAAGAAATCGTGCTGCCGTTTTAGAGCTTGGAGCGCCATCCCAGCCTCCGCTGTGGTCGTCTCTAATGCAGGTGATGGGTGGAACCCCCAAGATGTCCCCAGCCCTAGCTGACGCCCTCGGGAGCCTCCTCGTGCCGCCTCGATGCTCCATCAACCTCCACCTTTGCCTTGTTGTCTTCGGAGTGGCACCAGATCCCTTGTTGTCGTCTTCCTCAGCGCCAGTCAACTCCTCACCGGAGCCAGAGATGGGGGAGAGCCTTAGGCAACCCCAGGCCTGTCCAACACTCTAGGGAGTCTCGCTGTCGTCCTCTCTAGCCTTCGGGACCATCGTCGGAGCCCTCCCAGCGCTGCACTGCCGCTAGATCATTGTCGGAGTTTGTGCCAGAGTGGAGATGTCAGCGATCTGTCGACGATCTTCGAATAAGTTTTGTTTTGCCCAGGCCCTTTAGTTTTAAATATTTTTACATTTAGGTCCTCCTTTCATTACTTTTAGGTCCTACTTTTTGTATTTAAATCCCTGTAGTTTTAAATAACTTTTATTTCTTTTATTGTTTTTGTAAAAATTGCATATGGTCCCCTGCATGTTTTGTTTTTCATGATTATTACATTAATAAATGTTTTCTCACATTTAAACCCTTGCAATCATGTTTTCTTTGCAATTAAGTCTTGAAGTTTTGTATTGAGTCCCTAGAGCTTTTTAAAATAAACCTTCTTTGTAAAATTTGCATTCTGCGCCTTGAAAGACTTTAGAATCACATTGATCATCATAAAAGTCTAATTTTCATCACATTTAAGCTTTGAAATTTTGCATGTAAGCTCTTGGATTCATAGCATACAGTCATTGAGTATAGGAAATTTGCATCCAGATCCTTAGACTGATTTCAAATTCATCATTTAGGGTTTTAATTGTTTTCACACCCGTTTTTGATATTTTCAACTTCTATTATTTATAATTTTGCACTTAAATATAGTTTTCACTCAAAAATAATGTTTGCATTGTAAATTGATCTTTAGTTTCACATTTTAGTCACATTTGTATCTTATGTGTGAATTTTGCACATTAAACCCTGACTTCTCAAGAAACTACCAAGGTGTAATTTTTACACATCTCAGTGCCACATTTTTACTTCATCCATCATCTTCATGTTAAGATAAAAGTCACTGAATATACTTTAATCAAGATTTCCCCTTTTCCTTTGAATTTTGCATTTTAGCCTTGGATCTTGCTCTTTAACAGGTTTACATCGTTTTCTCATATTTAAGACCTTGTCCTTCTCATGTTTCCTTGTAAACAACATTTTTCTGACATTTTGCATATATTAGACCATGCATCATGCACATGCATTTATTTTTCACATTTGGCCTCGTGAAATTACCAAATCACCCTTGGGCCATCAATTCATGCACATGCATGTTAGTTTTTGCACTAAGTCATGCATAATCTCTGTATAAATCATTCCTCAGCATTTTCTACATATTTAGGCCTATTTTCATGCATTCTACATAGTTTTCACTGCCTTTGCACATCATTCCGTCCTTTTTGGGTAAGCTTGCATTCTATATGATTTTTCGTGGATTTTTCCTCCTTTCGTTTTCAGATTCCTTCACTTGTCATTTGATTTTTTTTCCTTTATTCCGTATTTTTGGGATTTTCTTTTGATTTGATTTGGATTTCATTGCCCAAGGGCATACATTAACTGACCAGAAGGCCCACATTGGCACAATTGTGGATTATTTTTCCTTTTTGATTTCACAACATTTTTTCTTGATTATGACGACTTGGGTTGATCCCACTTTTGAACCTTTTGACATCTGTATGGTTTTCCAAAACATTTTTTCCAAAAATACTGTCATTTAATGTGATTTTCATCACATGTCACCATTTGCCTATTTTGCACGGACTTCATTTTAATTTTTCCATTCTGATTTCCATGATGTTTTCAACGATTTTGATGATTTGGGTCTATCGCATTTTTGATTTTCTTGATGTTGGTATGATTTCTTGAGCCCTTTTCTCCAAAAACATCGTCATTTCATGTAATTTACTTTGTTGTGTCGTGTTTTGTTATTCTGTCATTTCATGTGGTTTTCTTTGTAATTTTCTAGCATGCATCATGCACATCCATCGAATTGTGACTGGGCATTCGTATTAGCATGATTATAGCACAATCTTGGCTTAGCAAGCATTCATCCTACCTTCAGCAAGCGAATCAGACTAGAAAGTCTAAGATTCTCAGGTGTACGGGGGTGCCTAATACCTTCTCCGTGCGTAACAGGAATCCTTACCTATTTTTTGGTTTGTAGACATTTGGCATCTTCATTTGCATTGCATGCATTCATCTTTTTGTGGTTTGTTTGTGGTTTTCCTTGTCATTCTCTTAAAAGACTAGGTGGCGACTCCGATATTTTCATTTTATCTTGTCTTTCACCTTAGCCATCCTAGCATGGCTATGGCCTCCTCCCTTTGGTGCGACTCCACGTCGGATTCCCATGCAGGCATGGTCACAGTAATAACGTTAATTACATATTATAATGACAATGAACTAGGTATTTATATCAAATGATTGTAATAACAAACGTTAATTGAGAACTATTTGTAATACATATTTTGTCTCAAATATACATCACATAAACTGACATAAACTTAAGTACCATTTACAAAGTACTTGTTTGATACAAAAGAAATAGCTCAAATGCTGACTCATCCTAGGACGTCAAATTTCTTCTTGGCATTGTCTCAAGCAGCTCACAAGCATCTTCCATTGAACCACATCTTGAATACATTTCTAGCATCCTATTACAAACATTAATCTCAACTTTACCTGTAACTCTAAAAAGATGTCCATGTATGGTACGTCCTTGCGTCATCTAGAGATTTGGTATCTCCACATAACTGAAACAACTAGAAGTACCTAGGAATGTCCACTACAGTACGTACCCTATTTCTCCAATAAGTCCAGAACTTTTGTAGCTTCATCCAATTTTCTTTCCTTGCATAAAACATCTAGCTCAGCAAGGGTACCCTTGTATCAATTGTTTTCTACATTTTCAACCAAAGGCTTGTCAAATTCAGTACCACTACTAATGAGTGAAATAGTTGGTTGAATGCCACTTTCTCTATAATACTCACTTAAGTTGTTGTGGAACTCAGAGGGTTTTTCCACGTACTCATTCATTCTATGTCGATATTCTACTAGGTTATAAGAAACTTATGGTAGATGTGATATCCAAACAAATAACAACCAAAAGAAATGGTAATATTTTGTCGAGATACCTGATCTAGCATTGGAAAATGATAGAGATTCATTTGACCACATCAATTTCAATATAACAGCAATTATAGCAAATACTTTTTTAAGTAGAGTTATATGCAAATATAGTGTCACATTTATGAACCCATTGACCAAGTCAATGGTTTGAACATTTAATATAATGCAAAATTGCAGGTTTTGCAAAACAAATGAATAGAAAGAAAACAACAAAACCATGAATCAGATAAAAGGTTATCATAAGTGGGTTATAAAACAGGCATTAAAACTGAAGGGAAATTTTCTTCTAAAAAAACACACTCAAATAATAGAAAAGCAAAAGAGGTAGGGGATGACATCATGATGAGATCCCACTGGCATAAAATAGGCATCAAACAAAGCATTTTCTGTTCTTTATTGCATCTTGTACTCTATTGGTTAACCATTGTAGCATATCAAGAATTAACATAGCATAGACATCAAAAGTTACATGCTATCCTTTAAAACATAGTCAGAGAAATTGATGCTAACACATATTATTCTATGCCTCTAGAGAGACCTAACTTTTATTACATTATTTACATGGAGGTTTAGATGTGATTTCCAAACATACATGATTCACTCCTTGGACACTATTGTAGATCTTGCGAACCACATTATCGAGAAACATGTGATCAAATTGATACCTGAATACAATGAGATTCAAAGTAAGAACAGTTCAGATCGATTGAGAAGTTACAGACAAAAATCAATAAAAGCATCAAAGAAATCAACATCAATGTTCTAAATTTATACAAAGAAAATGGAATTTTGTGGTAGAGATGGTATCAAAATTTAGCACATTTTTGGCCAACATTACGAATCCACCTCATAAAAAGCTTAACCTTCAATTAAATCTAAAGATGATTCCCAAAAAAAGATAGATCAAAAAGCCAAAGAATTATCAATCAACTTGGATTTTCCAAATTTATGCAAGATTATACAGGGTTCTGTCGCGACAAACCTTTATTAGGAGATCAGGAGTTACTACCAAATTAAGCAAGTATCCAATCCTTTTTCTTAGTACATACTTTTGAATATATGCTTTTGAAACTATTTCTTCCTTCCAAGTAAATTTGTATACTAACAATAACTCACTTAAAAGTTTAGATTGAATACCTCTCACTTCTGCAAGTATTTCAAACTATAAAAAAAGTCACCATGAATATAAATGTATGTGGTAAGTCTGGTATGTTCCTTTCGAAAGAACAATTGAAGAAAGAAAGATGGCTAGATAAAGATAGTGGTGCACTTGTGATCACATCTTACAAAATGTCCTAAAAGCTTGGGTCTACCATTAGTTAGCGAAAATAAAAATCTCAATAGAGAAATATACACAAACAGTATAAAAAAACTCAAAATCTCATCATTCAAGACATAAAATGGAAGAGCTTGCCAATTATATATGGAAGAAATAGAAGAAACAAAATTTGCATAAGGTATAAATATTCTTCCTTTTCTTCCTCGTCTTTTTCCATATTAAAACTGTCTTTCCTCCGATTTTTCCATTAAATAAATGTGATATTTAAAAGGAAAAAGTTCCTATGACCTTAATGTATGCCATACATTAGTGAAAATTTGTAGTGTCTTTAGAAGGAATGAGGATTATCATATGCTTTTTCCACATAAAAAGTAACCCTTGAAGAACAAGTCTAGCACCAAAATAAATCAAACTAGATACTAGACAATAGGAAGTAACAAACATTCCTAAACATGATTCCTAGACTCCTTGAATGGTAGGTCCTTGAATTGATATATGACACCAATGACTTACTCATTTACTTCCATGCCAATCTAGCCACAGTCTAACAATGCATTTCAAAAGACTTGATAATTGATATTAATTAGCCACTTGCTCTCTATGACCTTCTGAATCCTTGTCGACACTTTAGCATATTCATGCAAGGCATCAATACATAATCCTAATAATGTCATCATATGGGAATGCTTAACACATATGCATGACCAAAAAAAGATAACAATCTTAAGCCTTCATGAAAGTTTTCTTAGGGTAGTGAACAAAATACCACATTTGGAGGTGTTCTTAACAATTTCAATCCCTAAAAAGATATTCATTGACAAAATAAGTGAAAGCTATCCTTCTCGATGCATTTGTTTTTCATAATAAAGAAAGAAACAAAATAAATTAGAACTAATATAACTAAAAATTATCTCACCAGTTGGCAGTCATTCTATCTTAGCTTGTAACAGCCCTAAGAGCAACTACATGTGAATGAGTTCTTTGGTCACCTTGAACTCCCTCACTTTTTCCCCTCCATTTTTCATCCCCTGCTTGGTGTGCTTGAGGATGGACGGTGGCTTGGGGTGACATACGGTGGAGGTTCTTTAAGGTCGAGGAAGCTCCGGAGCAGTCGTGCGTCGCCGATGGTTGCAGTGGTCAGTCAGTGTTGGCTTCAAATTGTCGAAGGGCATATTATGGTACGCACCTCTCATCATGTAATAGAAAGCATGAAAAATGATAGAAATGCCTAGGATGCTTGTAATTTAGGCTAAATTTAATATCTTGAATTTATTGTGATTTTATGGTGAATTAATTGCCATTTTTGGTGGTGGTTGCGTTTTGGGTCATTTTTGACCCCAACTACTTTGTGATTTTATTGCATGAGCTTTGATGCATGGCTTTTGGTTTTATTTGTATGAATTTGGAGTAGACTGAGGGTCTAAAACATATGTTTTATGTGGATGTCCACCCGTCACTCCCATTTGGGGTCGTTTTCTTGTTTTGTAGAAAATGGTTCGGTATGCCATTTTTGTAACACCCCAAACTCGGATACGCTACCTCAATCATAGTATCATAAGCAATTACAAAGATTACAACATAAATCTAGTAATTGTAACAAACTAAGGCTTATCTCTAGGAACAATGTGCAGCAAGTGGTTCCTACTCGGGCACCAGAACTAGACTACACCTTCAGTTGTACCTGAAAACCAAACAAAGCACACGTGAATGACATCCAAGTCACTTAGTACACACCCCCCACAAAAACCATGGCAAAAATAGTGGAAAAACATGAGCCTAGATTATTACAAAACGTGGTTTTCCAAAATCCATTCCAAAACATCTTTCCTTTTTAAAACATTTGGAATCACTATCCAAAACCATGTCCTTCTTCAAAAGCTTATATTTTATTTTCCAAATTTATGCATCTTTAAAATCCTCTTTCTTTTATGCATTTTGAGAAATCCACATTCACGACTAGACCCAACCTAAAACACAAGGCCTCATAGGGCTCAAAACAAAACCATATACATTAGTTGGCAACTGGTTAAAACATGATCTTTATTCATTGCTAGAATCTGAAAACAAAGAACAAATCTAATTCTAGCTAAAACCACATATTTTATTTCCACTTTTCTTATTGGTGTTACCTTGACCAGAGGTAATTAGGCACACAAGTAGTGGGTGAGGACACCATTTCCCCTACCTCCCTACAATGCCGTGGTGAAGTTCCCCGTGTGCGAGGACACCACCCTAGCCAACATGTCTCAATTTCATTTGATATGCACGGGGATACGTCTTTTCTTGATGTTCCATCGGTGACCCGAATTCCTAGGTTCATATACCAAGTCTCATCATATACCATCTCAAACTCGGTGACCACGGTCATATATGACAATTGGTATCATACCAATTTGCCGACACCAACCTCTCGTGGTCCCCCACTGGCAACCATGATCGTATTTGACAATTGGTTTCATTGGAGTTTCATACTCCTACCACATTGTCGACACCAGCTCCTCATGGCTCTAGAACACATTATTATTTTCTTTTTAAAACTCTTGGGTTTTCTTTTCAAAATCATTACTCATTTTCTTTCCATTGTAGGAAGTCACTTCCATGCAACTCTGACCCTTCCTTGGGGTCCTAAGCTCAAAACCATATAAAATCATGCATTCATATACAATATTGGGTTTCATGCACAAACATCACATTGAACCAGACATCTATAAACTTCTTTTCATTTTTGGGGCATCAAGCCTGAAACCATTTTCAATTTTATTTATTTGAATTCCATATTCCTCCATGTCATCCACATGGGGAATACCACATTAACGCTTGTCCATTTTCCATTTTAAACCCTGCATTTCCATTTTACATACAACTTTACTCATATGGGTAGGGGTCTGGTTCGGTAGACTGAAACATAATTGATCGACCGAAATCCCCTAACTCAGTTGACTGAAAATATCCAGTCATATGGAACCATCTGAATTCGGTCGACCGAAATTGCAAGGTCGTCTGAATTCCTATTAGATTCCCCTTCTAAGTCAAGAACAAGCGACCAATCCTCTCGTAAGTCATCTGAAATCCCCTGACTCAGTTGACTGAAACCTTTCGATCGTCTGTATCAATGCTTGAGGTACAACTAAGTAGTAAATCAGCTTACTGAATCCAATTCGGCATGCTTTTTTTTGCGATTGCTGAGAACAACCCAACTTCAGCCGCTCAACTCTTCTCCTCCTTAGGAGTAAGGGGTGGATCCATCAAACACATCAAAAATCATGTATAAATAATGGGGTGTAGACCTTCGAGTCTACTTCAAAACCCCTCAAACCATTCACAAATCCATTAAACATGCTTCACACAATAAAATCTTAAAGACATGAAGCTCATTACATGGTTACTATAGCATATATTAGAATTTGACCATAAATCCACAAAATTTGCACAACCTAGCATGATCTCTACACATTCATGCCATTCATCACATTTCCATCTTTCTCATTATTTTTCCATGCTTTTCCATTCATTTTATACCATTTTTATATATTTAACCCATTTTTTCAAAACGAAGGAAAAGAGGAAGGGAGGAGTTGCATACTTGGATCGGCACTTCGGCGACCTCCCCTACACTCTAACAAGCCTCCTTAGCCCCACAGTGAGCTATGGAAGTCCCCGACTAATGGTGAGATCCTCTCCCCTAATGGCACCTGTCAGGCTCGCATGCACCACTCTCCTTTCCCATCGGTTCTCTGGCTCAGTTCATGCCTTTCACTACATCTCCTTGAGCTCCTCTTAAGCCTCTCCGCCCTGGCCACCCTTGCGAATCCTACTGATCACCACCCAACTAGGTCTGGTAAGGAGGAGATGAGATGAGATGGCTACTATGTAAGGAGCATAGGTCATGGAAGAGGAAAAGGGAAAGAGGAAGAAGACGGGTGCACACATTGGGGAACACTATACTCAGGCTGACCAAGATCCATCCCAGGTCCCACACATACGGGCACAACATCAGAAACCACACAATCAAGGACCATTATGTTAGAAATATTACATTAATTTTGATGATTATTTACTTGTGCATATTTTCATAAATATTATAACTTGAAAAGATATAAAGTGTCTTATCATGAAATCAAAAACAGCATACCGGCATCAAGAGCGGTAGACCGTTTCAACACAAATCGGAATGTAAATCGGAATTCCGTAAAAATCTAAGATGAACTGAAAACGGCATACCGTGGATGGAACGGCATTCCGTTTCAGGAAAAATCGGAAGAAGCAACGGCACTCCGGAACAGAAGAGAAAAAGAAATGAATGCAAGTGAACGGCATACCATCCCAAAAACGGTATACCGTTTCAAGAGAAAATGGCAGACCATTGAAGTTGCGGCATACCGTTTTGCTCGTGAGAAGAAAATTAAAGAGCTTTTCCGACATACCGTGGTCAAAACGGTATACCGTTCAACTAGCTGTTTACGACCGTTTTCTAGTCGTTAGACACAGATCGAGGCGATCCGACGGCTACAAATAGGACCTCGTACCAGCATTGGAAAAGCATCCATTAAGCAACATCGAGCTACCATTGAGAAAAAGTTGTAAAAGTGTGCATTGCTTTCATTTCCATTCTCCTCACG
>JAMKQA010057179.1:0-11195 GCA_024699735.1 Posidonia australis
GAGAGTACAACATTTCTCGGGTCCGTCACCCGGAGTAGTCCCGGTGCCGCAACTGTTGCTCTCGCGCTCAACCCCACACACAACACAGCATATCCATAATTCACTTCAGCATCAGGATCAGGTTCCAACACGTAGGTCGTCACCGCACATTAGGAGCACACCTCCCACTGCTGAGCCAGTGCATCTCGTCGCATCGGCTCAACAAGGACAACAACCTAAGAAGAAACGAGGCCGTCGCGTTGAAAGTGACTACACTCCACTAGGTGAGTCGTTGAGCACTATTTTTCCTCAGGTTGTGTCACTTCTGAGACTCCCGGATTCGCGTCCCCCACCGACTCCACTCCCTCCGTGGTACGACGCGAGCGTATACTGCAATTATCATCGAGCCCTAGGGCATTCGACTGATAAGTGTTTCACTTTACGGGATGTCATACAGACTTTGATCGACTGTGGGACTATTATTGTTACCGCACGAGGCATATCACTTGCACCCATGTCTTCATCATCACTAGCATCTAGTTCAGTGCGCATTACACATCCACATGTCACTGTTGAATCGACATGTTTTCATATGACGGTTCAGCAAGGGCAGCAACAACGGCGAAAGCGGCCTCGCCATAAGGAAAGAGACCTCACCCCACTCGGAGAATCGCTGAGTGACATCTTTCCTAAAGTTGCGCCATTTCTGCGGCTATCGGAGATTCGCCCACCACTGAACCCACTTCCTCGGTGGTATAAGGCTAACTTGTTCTGCCAATTCCATCGCACTCGTGGACATTCAACGAACAAGTGCTTCACTCTCCAGAATGCTGTCCAGAATTTGATTGACAATGGGAACATTGTCGTCAACACACAGGAGGCAGCCCACACACACACTTGCACACACTTGCACGCACACGTGCACACCTTAGAATAGCCGGCCTTACCGTGTCCGAGCCTGCAAGCTCCGAGGATACTAGAATCTCAGGGGTCTTTCTCTTTCTCCCAGCTTTTCCCAGAGTGTCCTTCGGGCCTCTTTAGCATAGTTTGTTCTTTGGTCCTTTCAGCGGTATTCTTTGTATTGTTGTTCTTGTTCTAGGTCCTTTCTTGCCTTGTTTGTTCATTGTCTTTTCTCGGTTCGGTCTGGCGGCATGCATATGCGCCACTCTTGTTCTTGTTCCCTGTCGGGGGGTCTAGACCTGAAGCTTGCCAGTTTGCCAAGTGCCGATTTAACCCAGCATGTGCAAATACCCTGGATCAAGTGGGAGACAACCGTCATAGCAGATATCAACTCAGACAGAGATACAGTTTAAAGTCATCAGTAGATTCAGCATTCACAGTGATAGCTTCGATTCCAACAATAGTTGCGATGGCTACAAATACACTTGCCTTGGTTCTGTTTTCCGGCTGCACTGCAAGGAGTTACTTTGAACTTCAATGGCATCGACAAACATCAACGACAAGGACTGGAGTTGTATCCTTTTCTTGTGTTCCTCTGTTTTCTTTCTGCATCATCATATGTCAAAACACAAAAAATAGAAACCTGATTTCATGTCTTTTTATAACAACATTAGCATTTCTCTTAATAATAGTCTAGAGGCTAGTCTGTTCCTTAATATTGTGTGTGCCCAACATTCGTTACCCCTAATTAACTTGGAGAATAACAATACTTGTGTGGAGAGTTTGTTGACTCTCCGGTTGTTAGAATAATTCTTTTATGATCATTTTAACATGGAATATAAGGGATCTTGGGAGTAGTGGTAAACACAGAGCGGTAAGGAACCTTGTTTGTAGCCTCAAATGTGATATTCTTATCATTAGTGAATCTAAATTAGAACATCTCTCATTGCCTTTCTCTTGAACTCTGGGAGGTGGATGGTTAAACAATTGCGAAATTCTTCCCTCAACTGGGTGGTGGGGCATTGATTGGATGGAATGATTCTTTATTCAACAAAATGAATGATGTTATTGGGAATTTCAGTGTTTCAATACACTTTAAGTCCATATTTGATTCCTTTGATTGGTAGCTTACAGGAGTGTATGGTTCATGTTCCTCAGCTTTGAAGCAACCTTTTCTCTCAGAACTGGGATGTCTTAGCTCTAGGGTTGGCGACAATTGGCTTATTAGGGGTGCATTTCAATATCACCAGGTTTTCTTTTGAGCACTCCAATAGCACTGGAGTAACCCTCATCATGATTAAATTTAATGACTTTATTGTTGTTAGTAACCTTATAGACTGTGTGCCCAATAACTGCCTTTACCCTTGGTCTAATTTCCAGACTAATCCAACTATGGTCAGATTAGATAGGTTCTTAATTTCACCTAGTTGGAAGTCCCACTTATAGAGCGTTGTCTATAAAGGGAATTCCCACCCTACCTTAGATCATATCCCAATCAGTCTTGACACCTTGCCTCTTCTTAGGGGACCTTCACCTTTCAAATTCTTTAAGGCATGGTTTTCTATTAATGGATTTCATAAGATGGTTACTAACTGTCTCAATAGTTCTCCTTTCCAATCTAACCCTAAAGTGAACCTTGCTAATAAACTTAGGTATCTTATGAGGAATATCAAGTGATGGATTCCTGGGAAAAGAATGGAAAGGAATGCCAGGTTGGGGGAAGTAGAATCTCTAATCCAAGATTTTGATTGTAGGGCTGAATTGTCTCAACTAACTCTAAGTTCTTGGGAATGGCTACAAATACTTAAAATTGAGCATTACAACCTTTTATTAGAACAATAGTTATATTAGAAACAAAGATCTAGAATTCAATTGTTAAAAGAGGGAGATGTCAACACTCCTTTCTTCCATAAAGTGGTCAGTGGGAGGATAAGAAGGAATTATATTTGTTCTCTTATCATTGATGGTGTTATGGTTGAGGCCCCAGGGGTATTTAGCAAAGTCATTGAAACTCATTTTTTCAATTTGTTTAATAGGAAAAGGAGATTCTTTGGAGACCTTAATTGGGATCTCCTATTTCCTTTCAAGATTGTCAATCCTGAATCTTTGGAGGTCAGTTTTACAGAGGAAGATATTAAGGCTAGTGTGTTTGGACTGGCTGGAGATAAATCTCCAAGACCGGATGGTTTTCCTCTTTGCTTCTACCAACACTTTTGGGAGGCTATTAAGGAGGATCTAATCAAGCTATTTGGGTGCTTTGAGAGATCCACTGATATTAATGCTTTAAAAGGGATCAATCAAACTTTCATTTCTCTTATACCCAAAAAAGATATAGCTCATTGTGTTCAACACTTTAGGCCTATAAGTTTGCTAAATGGTGATTTCAAAATCATTTCTAAGAGCTTAGCTATTAGATTCTGCCCAATTCTAAATTCATATATTGATAATTGCTAATATGCTTTTCTCCCTGGTAAAAGCATTCATGATTGCTTTCTGGTAGCTCAGGAAACTATTCATTTCTTGCATCACTCTGATTCTCTGGGATTTATTCTCAAGTTAGACTTTGAGATGGCTTTTGATAATGTTAACCGTGATTTCCTAACTAATTCTCTTAATCGGCTTGGTTGTGGGGAGACCTAAATCACTTAGATTAATATGTGTATTACTACAGCTAGATACTCCATTCTTGTTAAAGGTACACCCAAAGATTTCTTTGGAGCATCTAATGGATTGAGGCAAGGAGATCTCCTCTCTCCACTACTCTTTATAGTGGCTACCCATGGCCTGAATAAAATGCTTAGCCTAAATTCCCAAAGTAATTTAATATTTGGGATTCAGTTCTCCAGAGGAGGTCCCAATGTGATTAACATTCAATATGCTGATGATATCATTCTGTTTTTTTCACCATCTGAAGAAGGCATTATCAATGTCAAGAGGATCTTGGCTTGTTTTCAAGCATGCTCAGGACTTAAGATTAATTTTAGCAAGTCATCAATCACTGGAATTGGGGTTGTTCAAGATAAAATAGACAGATATTGTAAGATTCTTGGCTGTAAGCAAGAGTCTCTATCAATTAAATATTTAGGTATGCCTTCGCATTATCGTAAAGTGTCATTCAATGACTGTTCTCTTGTTTTGGATAGGTTAACATCCAAACTTGCAACTTGGAAAGCAAGATACTTATCTATGGGTGGGAGGCTTACTTTGATCAATTCAATTCTGTCTGTCATTCCTACTTACTTCCTTTTGATTCTTCACCTTCCGGTGAGGGTGGAGAATGAAATTGATTGCCTTGGTTGGAGATTTCTCTAGTGTCCGACTAGTCCTCGTAATATAGGCTACCATTTAGTCAACTGGCAGAAAATTGGTCGGTCAAAAAACTAAAGAGGGTAGGGTATAATTAATATTAAAAACTTCAGTACTGTTCTAAAATGTAAGTTACTTTGGCAATTATGTTCAGGTAACTCTAAGCTTAAATGGACAGAATTAGTCAGATCTGAATATTACTCTTAACAAAGTTGGAGCATTGTTGAATTCAACATCAGGTGGATCACCATTATGGGGGGAACTTAGGAAAAATTTTCCTATCATGAGAACCTTTTCTAGATTTCTTGTTAATAGTGGTGATAATACAATTTTTTGGGAGAATAATTGGTGTGGGGATATTTTACTTAAATATTGTTTTCCTAACCTTCATCAACTTTCCACCCAAAAGAAAAGCATGGTTAAAAAAATGTGGGATAGATTCAATAATGATTTTCCAGGGTTATTCAATCTTTTAATGGCTTATAATTTTGACTGTAACTCCTTGCAAGGTCAACTGGAATGTCTTATAGATGTTTTTAGCAATTTCCATCTTAATTAGGATGTTGATGTGCTTATTTTGATCCCTTCTTCAGATAACTCATTTTCGGTAAAGAGTTACTATGAATCTATTAATGATGGTGGCATTAGATTTCCACTTAATAGGCATATTTGGAGTAGTAAGGTTCCTTTGAAAATAAATTATTTCTTTTGTTGGCAATACATGATAGAATTTTATCAAGAGAAAATCTTGGTAAGAGGGGATGGTTGGGCTCAACTGTTTGCTATTTTTGTGATTATAATTGTGAATCCACATCTCACATTCTCTTGATTTGCCCTATTGCTATTCAAGTTTGGAAATTCTTTTTGTGTAATCCTTCCATTTGTTTTTCCACTAATTTGTTGGACATTTTCACATTCAAAGCTCATGCGAAGTACTCTAGCAACATTCAGGTTTGGAATTTACTAGTTCCAACTGTTTTTTGGTCTTTATGGTTAGAGAGAAATAACAAAATTTTTAGAAATAAATCTAGACCTATACTTGGTAATATTTCTTGTATTATTTCTCTGATCAGATCTTAGGGAGTTAATCTTTCTACAGGTCTTGGCAGTTTGGACCTTTCCCAGGCATTGCCGCGTATGCAGGGGGACTAGAGCTAGGCCCATGCTGACTAGGTGGTCTAAACAATTGCCTCCTCCATCGGCTTACCTACTCCAATCCCTATCTCAACGACTCTCATTTTAGTTCAACCCCCAGTTGAGGACTCAGCCCCTTATGATCTGTTCTAGTTGGGGTCAGGAAATAATATTGAGGACTTATGCTTGGCTCTATTGTCATTTTGAGAATTCTTTCGGGCACGTAATATTTTGGATATTGCGTATGTGTTTCTGGTGGTGCTAGCCATGTTACTTTGTCTATTTTGGACAGATTTGGTTGTAGTTGGCGGTAGAATCATAGTCAAGTGTCATTTTATTATTAATATTATCTACTGATTTCAAAAAAAAAAAAAAAGAACTAGTCCTGATCAAAAAGTCCCAAATGTCTAAAATAAAGGGGAAATAGAGGAATAGACGAAGTGTGTCTTCACTCCGTAAGCCATAGAAAGCACATGAGGTATCTTTTGACTAACCTCTCCTGGAGAGATTAGCTTTAATAAGTATCTTATCTTTCATAGTTAACCAAGGAAAAACATTAAATTCATAAGGACAGTAGGATTTCCAAATGTTTTTAACAAATTTGGAATGCAAACCCCGTCAGAAAGGAAATTATCGCAACTCTTTGGAGAAGAAGGCATCATTATTTGGGATCTAAGAGGGTGTATCTTTTAAATTTCCTAGTTGGGTAGAAAAGGTCATGTTCTTAAGGTTTTGAAAACCCTCTAGAGAAAATTTAAAGTTTGTGAAAAAATAGCTCTCTAGTGGAGAGCAAAAATTTGCAACCAATGATGCTAAAGAGATTTTCTTATCCTTTGCAAATGCAAAAAGTGTTGAGATTCTAGACTTCTCTAGAGGGAGGTGAATAGAATTTTAAAGAAAAAATACATAATTCAAAACACTTATTCAACTAACAAAAGTAGTATATATATATATATATATATATATATATATATATATAAATGAAATAATGCGAGGGATTTTGATATTAAACTATAAACATGCAAAGAAGGGGATGAGAGAAATTAAAATGTACTAATGATTTATAGTAGTTCAACCTCCTGACCTTAGTCTACTCCTCGAGAATCCCACAAAAGTTTCTTTAATTCGATCTTGTTTTGGGGCAAGATCCCATTGTTGCACTACCTTAATGATTCCTTACCAAGTTCTGCAAAAACTACGACTTTCCCTTCTCACAATCAAAGAAGAACTTACACTAAAAATGAAAGATTATAACTCTTTTCTCTTTTTTATAATCTCCTAAACTCTCTTTTGGCAAGGAAAATAAGGAAATGAATGAAGCTCTCTTGCTTAGGAATATTTCTCACTAAATAGGAATGGAATGTTTGGAAAAATGATGTAGCTTGAAACTCTATATGAAGTGTATATGTTATGTGTCAATGGGGGGGGGGATCCTATTTATAGGAAATAAGGATAGAAAACATGTGTCTAACGTTTATATTTTTACCCTAACGTATAGCCATTAGGTATGTCGAAATAGATTCGATCGATCGAATGCCTTCTCAATCAATAGTTCGATATGCTAAAACTAGTTCAATATACTGATTGGTTCATAACAATCGATCAATTTGGTATGTCAAAACTAGTTCAGTCAATTGAATTGGTTCTCAGTTTAGAACCACATTATGTCCTAATTTTGGTATACCAAAATTATTTGGTATGTCGAAATACCCTATTTTAGCCCTATATTGAATGTTTATCAATGAATGATTGGTTTGGGGCTATGGCTATCTTCCTAAGGCACTGTGGGAGTGTTTGAGAGTTAATTACAAGTTCCTAGAATATAATATAATTCATTTACATGACACTTTGAATACAATAGAAACTTAGTCTCCAATCTTTAATAGATTTGACTTGATTTTGCACATATGCTCCTTTTCAATCCATTTCACCTTCTTCTTTCTTTTAAAGTCCATGAGAACTCTTCTTTGACCTATTAAGAAGGTTAGCTTATAAATATATTTTGTTATCATCAAAATAAAGATGAAGCAATTTTGCCAACAAATAGGGTTGGAAGTAAATCTTTTGTTTTGTTCCAACAAGACCATTTACTCTCCCAAAAGGTGAGTTTGCCATTTCCCACATTAATCTTTCAAAGGAACAGTAAGCATTAAGAATGGGGAAAAGTGCACAAAGAATTTTCCAAAGCAAAGATACATTATAGGAGGATGTATTAAGGAAACCTTTGATTGAGCCATTCAAGAGATAATAGGCATGCATGATATCACATCATTTAGCCTAGTGCCAATTGAGGAGATTCCAAATAAGTTTGCATTTGAGAGCCCAGTCGACATGTCTTAGGTTGAGAATGCCTATGCCATTCTGCTCTTTGCTCCTGTAGATATTTTCCCATCTGATGAAGTGGTAAGCATCTTCATTTGAACTTTGACCTACTTTCCAAAGAAAGTTTTTTTGATAGTACCGATTTTTCTTTCAACTTGTTTTGGAAGGTTTAGTAGAGCAATTCTACCACCAACTAAACTAAATTTATTTTTTCATTTGCTTAGCTTTGATTCCATTTTGTCAATAATGTGGTTCCAATTTAAAATTTTGGGAGAGAAGGGAGAGTCACAAGTAAGAAAAGGTAAGGCTTGAAGAAACACATCCAAGTATAACCTCAAAGGAGTCAAGTGTAGCTTGCGGAATGTTGATTCCTAAAAGGATAGATTTATGAAAGTTGATTTTGAGCTCAGATATCATCTAAAAACAAGGAAGCACTCTATAAAGGTTGATCACATTTTGTTCCAAAGGTTCAAGGAAAATAATGGTGTTATCTGTATATTGAATATTGAGGACCGTAAGACCATGATAGCCAATCTTAATCTCGTTGATTAAAGAGTTTCTAGGGCAAGATTTAACATCCTATTAAGGATGTTAGTATGTATAATGAAAAGGAGGGGGAAAGTGGGTCTCCCTTCCTTAAATCATTAGTGGCTCCCAAATACTTATAAGGAGACCCATTGATAAGGATGGAGAATTTGGCTGTTGCTATGCACCATGAGATCCAATTGATCCATTTTGACAAAAAACATGCTTTTCAGATTGTCAAGGGGAAAATCTCATTTTACATTATCAAAAGCTTTCTCAAAATTAACCTTAAAAAATAACACCTACTCTTTTGGAGGAGTGTAGAAAGTGTAATTTCTCATGGGCCACAATGTAGCAATCAATGATGTTGTGACCTTTAAAATAAGAACTTTGATTATCATCAAGGAATGAGTCAAGGAGCGATGAAAGACAAGATGCTAGAGCTTTTTGATGATTTTATAAGAATTGTTAAGTAAGCAAATCATCTGGCGTTCACATTTTAGAGTAGCTAAAGATAAATATTCTTTCTTAAATAGGACAGAAGATTCATGTTGTTATCTAGAAACAGGAATTTTTGATCAATCTACCTGAGTTAAAGAGTAAAGTGATTATCTAGATCACTTTTCTAGAGGGAGAGGATGTTTTTGAGGTGCTTAATCTTATAAGCAAAGTTATTGAAACCATTAGAGAGTCAACTTTGTCTTTGCTAGTTGTTTTGCACTAGAGTTAGAAAGCTATCTTTACTTAGTCAGACTTTCTCAAGTTTAAAGTAGGTTAAAAGTCTATTATTGCTTTTAGAATTGAGATAGATGGGAAGGTGGTCTGATACCACCCTAGAGAGACTCGAACAAAAAAAAGTGGAAATTTTTCTTCTCAACAATGGGAGGTAAGGAATTGATGAAGTTTTACCATGGTTGGGTGTTCCTACCATAGGTCCAAGTGAAATCAAAATTATTTGGGGAGAAGTCAATAAGGTGCTTATGGGAGATGAATTCATTACATTTTGTCATTATCAGGGTGATAGTCGAGACACTTGACTTCTCATAAGTGAGTTACATTGAATCTATGCCTATAATCCAAGCATCATGGGCATTACTACCAATAGAAAGAAGCTCAATAATGAAGTGCAAATTATCTTGTGGAGGGCGTGGTCCATAAATTCCAATTAGAGTCTATTGGAAAGCATCAAAAGGGTTTACAAAGTTGATAGTGATGGAGTGGGTGTTTGTGAAGGTTATAGTTTACTAAGTTAAGAAACCATTCCAACTAATCAATTGTAGATATCCCGTTTTAATACTTCCCTATTGCTGTTAAGTTTCATCACACCCTAGCATGCTCCATTCATCCTTAAAGGCCTTTCTCTTAGCTTACGCACTCCATTAATTTTGTTTTGCCAATCCATGTCATAAAGCGCAATAGTAGTAGCATCCAACGTTAGACGTAGAAATAACAGCGTTCTACGTTGAACGTTGAAACAATAGCATTTTACGTTGAATGCCTTAGATCTAGTGTTTTACATCCCCTGACCTTTTCCCTTCCTTAATCAGTCAAATCTTCCTTTTTTGTAGTCATGACAAATTCTTAATATTTTAAACGAGTCTTCTTACCATATTGAAAGATCATTATTAACCTATTAAATGACTTGTTTGACCACATTTGACTTGACACTCCAAATTTAGTAGGTTTTTATTTTAGGTGTGTAAGACGTTAGTTGACCTGTGTTTTACGTTAGATGGAGAATCTTATGCATTTAACACCTGACAATTGCATCCTAGCCTATTCTTTCCTTCCTTTTTAGAATAATTTGAGTTCAAATTATTTCCATTTCAGGAAGATTTCTTTGATCGTGTGAGGCCTTAATCAACCTTTGCCGTGCGTTATTACCTATTAATTGAAGGAATATTCCTTCATTAATGTAGTTGGGACATCTTGGTGTTATTAAGTTTCATCATACCATAGCATGCTCCATTCATCCTTAGAGGCCTTTCTCTCAGCTTAAGCACTCCATTAATTTTGTTTTGCCAATCCATGTCATAAAGCGCAATAGTAGCAGCATCCAACGTTAGATGCAGAAATAACAGCGTTCTACGTTGAACATTGAAACAATAGCATTCTACGTTGAATGCCTTAAATCATGTGTTTTACATCCCTTGACTTTTCCCTTCCTTAATCAATCAAAACTTCCTTTTCTGCAGTCAAGACAAATTCTTAATAGTTTAAATGAGTCTTCTTACCATATTGAAAGTGTAGACACTTCGATTTTGAAGTCACTTGGCAGCAGGCTCCTTCGGATGATGCTCTGGTTGCGACCACCAAAACCCTAGCCCACTTAAACCCACACAAGCCCATTCAAGCCCATATTAATCCACTCTGACCTAATTAAAATAAAAACTAAACAAAACACATTTAAAATACTTAAAATCCAATTAATGAAACAAAAACCCTAATTCAAGTCAAAGTCAAATTTAAAAAATTCAAAATCCAATTAATAAAAAAGAAACCCTAATGCAAGTCAAAATCAAATTTAAAACACTTAAAAATCCAATTAATGAAACAAAAACCCTAATTCAAGCCAAAATGAAATAAAATCCACTTAAATCCATTTAAAATCCAAGTAATCAAGTGAAAACACTAAATAAAGTCAAAATCCATTAAAACCCCTAATTAATTAAAATTCAAAACCCTAATCAATCCAAAAACCCTAAATTAAAACCATAAAACCTAATTAAAACCCAAAAACCCTAAATAAACCGATAAACCCTAATTAAAACACAAAAACCCTAAATTAAAACCATAAAAACTCATTAAAGTTAAAAACCCTAATTAAACCCTAAGTCCTAAAATTAAAAAGCAAATTTAAATCACAAAACCCTAAGTAAAAGCTTAAAATCAAAAATCCTAAAATCCATGAAAATCCCAAAACAAAAATAAAATAAAAACCTAAAATAATTAAAACCCTAATTTAAAACCAATTAATTAAACCTTAACCACAAATTTAATTAAAATCATAAAACACAAATAAAAAGCCT
>JAMKQA010057180.1:0-12394 GCA_024699735.1 Posidonia australis
AGCCGACATTTAACCCCATCACGGGTTATTTTTTCCCCTTTTGATTTTCACGACTTTTTCCATGATTCCGAGAATACGGGTTGACTCGACTTTTCATCCTTTTGACATCAACATGGTTTTCGAATGCGTTCTTTACAACAACATCGTCATTTCATGTGGTTTTCTGCTATTTTCTCAATTCACGTGGATTTCTCCGCAATTTTTGCACATTGTCCTTAACATCCATCCAGTCTTGTCTAGGCATTCACATCAGCATGATTAGGCCACAATTTAGGCATAGCAAACACTCATTCAGCCTCTAGCAAGCAAATCAGACTAGAAAGACCGAGTTTCTCGGACGTACGGGGGTGCCTAACACCTTCCCCGTGCGTAATAGGAATCCTTACCCATCCTCTGGTTAGTAGACATCTGGCCTTCATGTTTGCATCTCATTCATTCACTTTTAGTGAATCGTTTGTAGTTTTCCTCGTCTTTCCATTAAAAAATCAGGTGGTGACTCCATTTCTCCTCCTCGCTCGTCCCGTCTCGCACCCTCGCCGTCTCGGCATGGCTGTGGTCTCCTTCCCCCTCCTCGCAAGAGCTCGATGGCACGGTCACAGTGAGTTAGGTAACTATACAACTACATACTTATTATTATTGAGATAAAGATTACTCATAATCTTAGAAAAGCAATCAAGTTGAAGTTGCAGCTTATCAAAATTATTCAAAAATTCAAAGAAATGCTTAAATAGTCTTACAAATTCATTATTGTCATTGGACCAAGTTTTTTCAACAGTACTTTTTTTATTATTAACAAATGTGTATAACTCTGACAACCAATATTTTAGTGGTCCAACATCACCCTAGCTATTTTCCAAGTAGATAGTATCCTTCCCATTATTGACCATGTTTTTAAAAAAAGTTCTCATAATAGGAAAACAACTTCTGAGTTCAGTCCACAAAGGTAAATCCTTAGTAGCAGAGTTTAAAAGTGCTCCCAACTTATTACAAGAGAAATATCTAGACTTAATCAGCTCAATCCATTTTAATTGATGGTTCCCAGATAATAATTTCCACAAAAGTTTGCATTTCAAGACTGTTTCAAAATTTCTAATGTTAATAATCCCCCAACCTCCTTGAGACTTTGCCCTACAAATAGGAGTCTTGATTCCCAAATCCTACACTTTTACCATTCCTCTCTCTCATCTGATCCTAAGAAAAACAAAGGACAAGGGAGGTATGTAGTGATTTGGAAGTCTAACTTCCGTACACAAGATCTAGAGCGTCTCTTTGATTTTCACATGGATTCATGTATGCTTACACATATAGTATATTTTTGTAATGAACATGTAATTAGATATTGGAAATAGAATTTTAATATATAAAATTCGTATGATATTTGAGTCCTATTTTTAACAAATGGTATCAGAGCAATAATATCATTTCATCATATAATATTGTGTTTGTAATCTAAATCATGTTGAAAATCGTTTATTTTTTGCTTTCTCATATTGTTTCGTGTATGAACAACCTTAATATCATGTTTTCATGTAACAAAATTGAGAAAATATGGTTTATATATGTTTGGATTTTTTGGGTGTAGTCAAATCGACCAATTCTAGTGACTCCCAGGCGCTTGGGAGGCGTCCCTTCGGTGATAGTCCGACCATCGGAGGTTCCAACGTTGCTGCCTCTTTTCTTACTACGTGTTTCTACAGTCAGTGAAGGCTTCTAAGTTTTTTGTATAATTGGATCTGATGTGAATTCGTTTATCCGTCCACTTACTTATTTTGTGATAATTGCATAGAAGTTCTTGTAATTATATTTTTCCATATGAGTTTGATTTTAATCAGGAAAACTCTATATGTTTTTGGAATTTTATTGTTTGGTCCTCAAATTTAGACATTTGTTCCCAAATGTATTTAGCATTGTTAGAATATAGTTGATGTTAGAATAAACTACTAAAGTTTACTTTAATTGCATTTCAGTCCATTTCTCCATGCTTTAATGATTAATTATTAGACCATGACCTATGATATTAAATAAATTCGTTATTAGTGATCAAATATAAATTGTCTTCTATTTAATAATAGATTAATTAAAGCAATACCCTACCAAAGTAGAGTCTCTTACTTAAATTAGTCTATTTGGGATCGAAAGATGTTTGTGTGTTTGATATTCAGGTAGATAGCAATCGGTCCAAAGGAAAGTTATTATTTGACTGAATATCAAGCACGCTTATGGTAATAAATACATAACAATTATATGATTATTCTATGTACGTAACTAATTGATTCAAAGGAAGGCTTGTTACTTGACAAGATTAATTATTTGTATTTGATTACTACATTGAAAAGTATCACTTGCAAGTTAACATTTCTGTCCAAAGATTAAATGTCAATGTTTTTTTTTTGTTAACGGCAAACTATTTAATATAATTCCCAAGGGCAAAAACCTCCCTAAGAGATCAAAAAGATACAGAGTTTTGCTAACCAGTATCTCATAAGTGGAATACATATAGTCCACAAATTAAAACAGCCAACACAGGGCAGCAATAAAAAAGTATTGTTTGCAAAATTGTCTATGATCAAAAAAGACTAACAGAAAGTTAATCAATTGATGGATGATCCTCCCTTGTGGCTAGACCATGCTGAGGAGTGTCAACAGTTCCACTGAAGAATATCCCAGTGACTGGTAGGTCATTGTTTTCAGGCAGCTGGACAGAGGTGATGGAGCAGAGAGCATCTGCTTTGTCAAAACCTGTGGCCCAAGCATCTATCCAACCATGAATAAGAGAAGAAATATCATGTATACATAATTTAGGGTCTTTGAAATGCCCTCTAAAAATTCGATTATTCCTTTCCTTCCAAATAATCCAAAAAATTGCTTGAATCAATGTGCTACAACCAATGGAAGGTAACTCCATTTTGAAAGGAAGAGGAACTGTAAATAAATCAGCAATGGAGAAAATAGCAGGATAAAGACTTCCCTGAATGAATGCATGCCAAATGAAAATAGCAAAAGGCAGTATATGAATAATTGTGTGACTGTCTCTATATGTGTGCTGCAAAAAATGCACAACTGTGGGCCATCCCAACCCCTTTTACAAAGATTGGCCTTAGTCAAGATTTTGTCATGCAGAACCAGCCAAGAAAATGTTTTTATTTTGAGAGGAGCCCAACTGCACCAGATTGCTTCATAGTGCTGAAAACGAAGACCTCCATCATTAATAAAGTTATAGCATGATTTTACTGAGAATATTTTGTTTGAGGAATTCCACTGTAACATGTCATCTTGAGGGAGTAAGGTAATGTTAGAGATGATATCAGCAAGAAGATCAACCTGATCCTGAATGAAACCAGTGCTGGCTAGGGTCAGCAGGGTAGTAAATAAGTTGCCAAAGTCTATCCTAAAAATCTCAATTGTTTTAGCAAGTGAGGCTTTTTTATGTAAAGCTAGTGCAAATAAATCTGAGAGATAGTATTTAAGTTTTAACCCATTCCACCATTTACTTTCCCAGAAGATGGTGCTGGTGCCATTCTGAACCAGAGAATCAGTGCAGCAGTTGACCAGGTTAAAGCATGCTCTCAATTCTTGCCATAATGGAGAATATCTTCCTGAGGATGAGTTCAGAATTGCCCCAGGCCAATTCCTAGAAAAATACCTTGCTTTGATGATTTCTTTCCATTTCAGAGAGCAAGTATTGGAGAATAGTTGCCATAGAAGTTGGATTTGAGGGCTAGATTAAAATTCTTGATGTTAATAATTCCCCAACCATTATGTTCCTTAGGTTTGCAAAGTAGGCCCCAACGGACCAGATGGCCATAAGATGAAGTGGAAGCATTAGACTTCCAAAGGAATTTGGATCTAAGTTTATCTATAGCATCTCCAGCCCTTTTAGGCAGATGTAAAACAGATAGAAAGTAGGTGGGGATGGCTGAGAGGACAGAATTAACCAAAGTTAATCTTCCCCCAAGAGATAGATGCTTTGCCTTCCAAAAAGACAATTTGTTAGAAATTTTGTCAATCACTGGAGCCCAGTCGTTGAAGGTGGCTTTCCTATAGTGCAAGGGAAGTCCAAGGTAGGATATAGGCAGAGCAGCAGTGTTGCAGCCAAGTATTTGAGTTGATCTATTGATAAAGTCAATTGGAACACCTATTCCAGTGAGGGAAGATTTGTGGAAGTTGATTTTCAAGCCAGAGCAATGCTGGAAACAATACAGGATTCTCTTAATATTAATTATGTTTTCCTCACTAGAAGTCAGGAAAAGAATGGTGTCATCAGCATACTGGATGTTCACGATATTGGGGCCTCCATGTGGGATTTGGATCCCAGTTATCAGCCTAGAGTTTACAGCAAGAGATAGTATTCTATTCAGAATGTGCGTGACAATAATGAATAAGAGAGGTGATAAAGGATCACCTTGCCTCAGACCATCGGAAGATGGGAAGAAGCCTTTAGGAGAGTCATTGAGAAGGATGGAAAATCTAGCATGTGTAATACACATCTTAATCCAAGAAATCCATTTGTTGCCACAACCTAATCCAACAAGAGAATCCAATAAGAAGTCCCAATTGACATTGTCGAAAGCTTTCTCAAAGTCCAATTTTAAAAGAAACCCAGGAGTACCAGACAGCTTCATGATGTGTAAAGTTTCCTGGGCTACCAGGAAACAATCCCCAATGTGTCTCCCAAGAATGAATGCACATTGAGAATTATCAATAAGATTATCTAAAACAAGGGATAGCCTGGAAGCCAATGTTTTAGTGATGATTTTGTATAAGCTGTTCACCAGGCTAATGGGTCTAAAGTCTTTAATAGACTGAGCCCCTTCTAGTTTGGGGATTAATGCAATAAAAGTTTGGTTGATAGGTTGCAAAAATTCTGGGTCTGTGGTGGCATTCATGTAGCTAAAGATTTCAAGGATATCTAACTTGAGGATTTCCCAAAATTGTTGAAAGAAGAATATTGGAAAACCATCAGGGCCAGGGGCCTTGTCTCCAGGTAAAAGCTTGAGATTGGTATGTATTTCCTCCAAGGTAAAGGCCCTTTCCAAATCCAAGGGGCTCTGAATTTTATTTGGAAGTAAAGTATCCCAACTCATATGAGGGGAGGTCCTAATAGACTTATTGAATTGCCTAATGAAATGGCCTTCAATTTCCTTGGAGATAATGGCAGGGATAAAGACAATTGAGTCCCCTATCTTCAAAGAGTGGATGGCATTAATTCTTCTTCTATTATTAACCATGCTGTGAAAGAAAGAGGTGTTTAAATCCCCTTCTTTAAGCCATTGGATTCTAAACTTTTGTTTCCGATATTCTTCTTGCTCTTGGAGTAAGGAAGAGTGTTCAACCTGAAGAACTCTTTTCTCAAGCAGAGTTGTAGGTTGTAACTGTTGGGACTCAGCTAGTGAGTCAATGTGAGCGATTTTAGACTCAATTAAGATTAGACGAAGGCATCTAGCCTATCTCACTGGCCGGATCCAATCAATGATCAGCTTCTTTAGTTGTTTAAGCCTGTATGCAAATCTAGTTACATGGGAGAGAGAGGTGCATATGCTAATGGAGATGGACCAGGAGGATTCAATATAAGTGCTAAAACCCTCATAGTGGAGCCAAGATTTATAAAATTTGAATGAGGTAGGCCCCCAATCTGGTGGAGTAGTATTGAGGGAGATTGGAATATGGTCAGATACGACCCTGGCCAAACCTAGGCAAAAGGAGTTTGGATATTGCTTAGCCCAATCACTGGATACAAGGAATCTATCCAACTTAACCATGGAGGGAGGAACTTGCATGTTGGACCAAGTAAATTTGGAATTATTAGGGGAAAAGTCCACCATAAAATGTTTATCAATGAAGGCATTGAATTGACTCATGTCATTGGTGATGTTGTGCCTAGAAGAATGCTCATGTGAGAATCTAGTGAGGTTAAAATCCCCACCAATGACCCAGTTAAAGTTCACTTTTGAGCTTAAGGAATCTAATTCCTCAAGAAATGCAATTTTCATAGTTGGATTACAGGGCCCATAAACCCCTATAATCCACCAGTCAAAGCCATCAGCGAAAGATGTGAAATTAAGGGAAAGACAATAAGTGGTGGAGATAAAATTTAACAGTGTTAGAAATCTATCATTCCACCCAATGAGGAGGCCCCAAGAGGCCCCCGATGAGGGAATTGAAGCCCACTGATTTAAAAGGCCTCCTCCTAGCTGTCTAAGAGTATAGTTAGTGAAAGTCGCTAGCTTAGTCTCAGTAATGATAATGATATTACACTTGTTAATTTTAACAAAGCTACTGATGGCCTGTTTTTCGCCACTAGAACCCAGGCCCCTAATATTCCAAGCTGAAATTATCATTAATTATCAGGGGAGAGAACCAGAGAAGCAAAGTTGTCTGTTAGGTTTTGATTTATGTTTAAATCAATTTGGGACAGTCCTTGCTCCAATCTAACAGAGTTAAGAAAATTCTTAGCCTCATTAATGGATTGAATAGAAATGCCAATATTACCACAGAAAGTAATAAACTGATTATAGGATTCCCAATTAAGGGTATCCACCAGAAAGTTATCAGTGTTGTCCTCAGAGGCAGCAAAGGGAGGGTTAAATGATAAAGCAGTCCCAGACAGAGGTGGATTGTAACCCAGCATATCATTAGAGGAAATAGAAGTAGAAAAAGTACTTGGAGGGTACACGGGAGTTGGTGGCTGAGTTTCTAAAGCAACCTTCGAGGGGCCACTCAGGTCATCTTTTTCCAAGCAATCGTAGACAGCCAAAACCTTCTTGAATTTGGCCATGGATAGGTTGCGAGCCCTGATTTCTGCCGCCACAAACTTAGAGGTTACGTCACCCAAACACTGAGGTTCAGTTGACGGAGAGAAGGAGTGTGGGTAGGCTGGTAGGTCCTGCTCGGGCACCACAGTAGGTGGAGGAGTGGGTGGTATACCTGCAGAGGTAGCAGTGAGGCAGAATGCAGGGCTGGTGGGTCTCTTCCAGACATTTTTGCCTCCCCTAGAGGTCTTGTTTCCTTTGCCACCTCTCCAACCCATGTTTGTCTTAAAAGGTTTGTGATTGGGGTGGAGACTCCTGGACCTAGAGGTGGAGGGAGAAGAAGTTGTAGGCCACGCAGGAAAGGGACCCGAAGGGGTAGAAGTGGAAGAGGAGATGAGGGCACAGAGGTCCTAGCTTCTTCTGTATTTGATGGGGTAGACATGATTGCCAAAAGCAAAAAAACGACAATCAGGGATTTCCTTGCCAGGGTGAACCTTTACCCTAATTCTGGAATAGCCTAGGAACTTGGCTGAGTCCATGGAGAGGTCTACTTTCAGCAAATCAGCGAAGCCAGAGGTCATGTGGTGGAAGACATCGATGTTCCATAGATGGGGTGGAATGCCCTCAAGCCAGAGCCATACCCCTTCCTCCTTCAGAGTTAACACTGCACTAGAGTTCGGGGACCAGGGTATAAAGGAGGCGGGGATCGATTGCAGAGATGCTCCAAATTGGTTAAGATAATCGTTTCTTATCAAAGAAGATGGAAATACTAATAGGTATTTTCCCGGAGAGAATAGTTGCACCTCCACCTCGGAGGAACAGGGCCAGAAAGTCCTGATGTGGTCTGTTAAGGTTTCCTTAGAGAGTTGTGGGGAATGAGATGTGACAATGGCACTTCGCGAAAGTACCATGAGTTGGTCACAGACCGCAGTGGAGGGGGCAGGATGGTCGGAAAATGTGGTGACATACCAGCCATGGCAGGGGGCTCTGAGGGAGTGGCGTGTCGAGCCTGAAAAAAATTTACAAATAGCCACGGTCAGAAGATTTACATTTGAAACAAAACCCTACAAACTTGCATTTCTTTGCCTGATGACCGCGAAGGCCACAAGAGAAACATCTACCAGAAATACGGCAAAAACATACCAGTGGAGATACGTGCTTCTTCCTGGACACAACCTTCCAGTCGCCCGAAGAGAGAAGAGAGGGAGTTGGGAAGGGTTCCAACTCAGGGGAACTGGAGGAACCAGTGGAAAGGGGAAGAGAAGGGGAGGAGCCAGTGGAAGGGGAGGAGAGAGCAGAGAACCTGTTGGAAAGGCATGAGATGGGTTCCACTATAGATTGAATTTATTTGCTTATTTCTTTATTGTTAAAGATTAATATGATTGTTATTAGACTAAATATTATTTTAGCTTTCAATTATTTATTAATTTTATCAATAAATGCATCTGCTTCAATCACTATTAACATTAATTCAATTTCCATACTTTATGCCATAAATTTTAAGTACTAGAAAGGGAATGTTATGATTGTTTTTAAGTGTACAGATCTAGATTTAGCCCTAAGGACGGAACAATCCCCTACTTTTAAGTCTGACAGTTCTGCTGAGGACAAAAAAGTTTATGAAAAGTTGGAACTTTCTAATTGACTAAGTCTGATGACCATAAAACGTGTCATTCCAGAAACCTTCAGGGACACACTGTCTGAAGAGATAAATGCCAAAAAGTTTCACGATGTCTTTGAAAAACGATTTTCCAAGAATGAAAACGAGGAAACTATTATGCTTTTGATAAATTTAATTTCTATAAGGTACAAGACTGAGAGAAACACAAAAGAGTACATTATGGAAATGTCTCTCATTGCTTCGAAACTAAAAGCATTTAAATTAAAGCTATTGGAAGGCTTACTTGTGCATTTAGTTTTAATCTCTCTTCCTACACAATTCAATTAACTCAAAGTCAATTACAACTGTCAAAAGGAAAAATGGACTCTTAATGAGCTCATTTCGCATTGTGTGCAAGAAGAAAAAGGATTGAAACAAGATAAGATAGAAAGTACTCATTTAGCTTTTGTTAGAATCTTAGGCTTCTCTAAAGGGGAGTGAATAAAAATTTAAGAAAAAATGCAAATTTTAAAATACTTATTCAATAAACATAAGCAATATATATATATATATAATAAAGTGAGGGATTTGAATATTAAACCATAATCATGCAACAAAAGGGATGAGAGAAATTGAAGTGTATTAGTAATTTATAATGATTTAGCCTCCTTAGCTTAGTTTACTACTTGAGAATCCTTCGAAAATTTCCTTAATTTGATCTTGTTTCGGGCTAAAATGTCGTCATTACACTATCTTGATGAACCCTCGTCAAGTTCTGCAAAAAGCATGGTCTTCTCTTCTCACAAGCAAAGAAAAACTTACACTAGAAATAAAAGATTACAACTTTTTCCTCTTTTCTATAATCACTCAAACTCTGTTTTGGCAAGGAAAATAAGAAAGTGAATAAAGCTCTCTTGCTTGGAAAAATTCTACCAAAATAAGAATAGAATGCTTGAAGAATGATGGTGCTTGAAGCTCTCTAGAATACATATCACTTATGTGTCAATCGGGGGTCCTATTCTATTTCAATGTTCACAAACGACTATTGATTTGGTATGTCGAAATCAATCAGTCGATCAAAATCCACAACGGTCGAATACTTTAGTAGACCGAAATAATTGGGTATGTCGATGATATTCTCGGTTGTAAATTCATTCACCCAAATTTCAGTATACTAGGAAATATCTAGTATGTCGTTTTTGTTCTCAGTTGTGAATATTTATTCAACCTTAACTCAGTATATCAAAAATATTCGATATGCCAACATTTCTTATTTTAGCCATATAATAAATGTTTTCGATTAATGATTGAATTTAAAGCTAAGACTATTTTTCTAAAGCACTATGGAAATGTTTGAGAGATTATTACAAGTTCCTAGAATACAACACATTATATTTACATGACACTTTATTACATATTTGAAAATCAATGAATTTGATCTTCTATCTTTCTTTGAGTCATGAGCTTGACTTGAATCTTTACGATAGTTTTTCATGACTTGATCCTTCTAATCAATTTCACTTTCTTCATTTTCCAATGTCTATAAGAACTCTCCCTTGTCTTATTTAGAATGGTTAATATACAAATATATTTTTTTTATCATCAAAATCAAGACGAGGCAATTTTACCAACTTCCACCTTTAAGGACAAATTAAGGCAAAAGAAAACTAAAATCCAATGAAGCTGCATGTGTTTCACCTAAGTAACTAATAGAGGGAGATTAAGTTTATCTATTACTTTTGCAAGAAAGGTGGGTACAAAAAGGAAGAATATACCAAGTATTACACTTGACATGTTGATTAGAAAAGTACATTTTTTGCTTTGATTTCTTCTAAGATCAATATAGCTTCTGTATTTAGTCACATTTGGTGGATAAATTCTAATGCTACTACTCACATAAGTATGTCTATGTAGGATTGCTTAAGTTGTCGAACACTATGTGATGGTAAAAGACACATTTTTGTAGATGACGGTAATAAAGTTAAAGTGAAAGTTATTGGTCATTTTATATTGTTATTACGAACTAGTTATTATTTAGATTTTAAAGATACTTATGTTATACTATCTTTTAGGCAAATTTTGATTTCTGTTTTTGTATTATACTAATCTGGTTATTCTTATCTTTAGGGAAAAGGAAAATTTAATCTTTTTCAAGATTCTGATCTTATTAATACCAATTCTTTGGTTAATATTGACGATCTATATTTGTTTGATATAATAGTTTTTTATAATGAAACACTGCATTCGACATCTAGAAGTACAAAGAGAAAATTAAGTGAGAATTCCATTATTTTATAGCATAACTGTTTAGTTCACATATCTAAACAACGAATAAAGAGGCTTGTGCTAGATGGAATTCTTCCTTCTCTTAATTCAGTAAATTTTCAAGTTTGCATTGAATATATTAAAGGAAAACCAACCAATGTTAGGAGATTAGGTGCTAATTGATGTTCAGATTATATACAGATATTTGTGGACTATTCCCTACTATATCTTGAAATAGTTAATATTTTATTACGTTCATAAACGACTTTCACATTATAGCTACTTATAACTCATTCATGAAAAATTACTAGCCTTCGATATGTTCAAATAATAGTAGATTGAAGTTGAAAATCAACTCAACAAAAGAAGTAAAGCCGTTAGATCACACTGTGGTAGTGAAAAAAATAATGCAAATCCATATGCCCGACAGATGATTCGTCTATTTTTTGTTGTCTCTATATACAATATCATATCATGTATTATTCGACATTATATTTAATAATGTACACCTATATGCACAACACACAATGCATGTACTTCATAGTGCCTCTATATGTAACGTCATACAATGTATTATTTGACATTACATTTAATAATACAAATCTACATATTCGACACATGATTACATACACTTCTTCGACATTACATTCAAATATACATGAAAATCATATGTGATTATACTTAACGCTCGTTCAACCCTAAGATTCAGGTGTTTTGTGTTGTTCAACCTCTAACTGAGTCGAGCAACTGATCCCACACCATATATTTATCGTTCAGTGTAGATACCACGGCATGACTCACCTAGCCAATCACCCAAGTGTCCCTGAGCCAATCATCTAAAGCATAATGTTTATTCAGACTTGGTTCTCTTTTGCTCAGCCTTTAAAACTGATTAACCAAGTGAGGCAACTAATCCCACATCATATATGTTAATTGTCTCTATACTTAAATACATTCCTTTTGACATATCAATATGGAATACAATATGGTATCATAAACTAAATTTATATCGACATTATATTCAAGTTATTTTGATATTAATCCAATTAAATCATGTTCGATCTCATAATTAGATTGACTAAATTACTTTTGATTTATCTTGACTAAATTCTTAAACATGCAATGCACGTGTTGGTTTACTAACATATACACAAGTGTGTTATTTTATATAATAATTATTTTATTTTATTTTTTTGATAAGAAATAACTATTTGCTTTATTTGTTTTATGTTCATATATGATTTTTTGAATTGCACATTTTAAAATTTATAATATGCATGTAACTGATATGTCAATTATAATAAATAGTGTATAGGATACTTCTCATTTGAATCTTGAAACAAGGTAGAAAACTGAAAATTTCTTATTTTGTTCTTAGAAAAATATGTTTTTTTTCTACCGTATTAGTTTTTTCCTCTTAATAAAAAAACTTTTAGGCTAATATTTGTTATTCCAAAATAACTTTACTTTCTACAATAGTATTCGTAGACACCCCGATTTTGAAGTCACGTGGCAGCAAACTCCTCCAGTTGATGCTCTAGTCGCGACCACCAAAATCCAAGTCCACACAGGTCCCAATCAGACCCACACTAGCCCACCTGACCCAGTAAAACACTACCCCATTAAAATCCACAGAAAAAACAAATAAAACACTTAATCCAACTTAAAATCCACTGAAAAACAAATAAAACACTTAATCCAGCTAAAATCCACCTAAAATCCCACAAAACCCTAATAAAAACCCTAATCAAACAAAATCCAATCAAATCCACTTAAAAAT
>JAMKQA010057181.1:0-15604 GCA_024699735.1 Posidonia australis
CATTATCCGTGTTCTAGCAGTGAACAGAGCTGGCATGTATACTAGCAAAGAAAAAAATTCACCCAGGAGTGAAAATTATGAAATATTGTCAAAAGAAAAATAACTAACTTTTAAATACATGAAACCACAATCATATAATATCATGTTTTAGCACTGTAATAGCTTCTTCAAGCATTGAATGTGATGGAAACTGCTATCTTATTTTTTTATATAAATGTGACATAATGCTACCATAACTATTATCAGTCAAATATGTAATGTTGAACAGAAATAATAGATAGTCTTACCTGAGGAAGTTTCTTATCATCATCAGAAAGAAGATCCATTGCACTCCAAAAGATAGTTTCTATATTGATCCATCTTTGCCATCTATAATGCAAACAAAGACAAAACATTCAGGATAAAATGGCCATCAGCGAATGGAACATGTGTTCCTTGTAGTATATCATGTGATTTTCTTTACTTGTAATGTTTAAATTATAGTTGTCTTAAGGATATCATTTTCCACTTAGGAGAAACTTTTTAAGAATTTTTTGTACCATCTTCCAACACTTTAAAATTGACTTACGATTTTCCAAAAGTAACCTTATTTTAAAGTGAATATCGTTGATATCATTTTAAATTTATTCAGCTTTTTATCATTAGTAGTATTTTATACCACTTTTATTGTACTTTGGCCACCTTTAATGATACCACTTTTATAGTAGGCTGTAGGCGGAATAAAGTCTTCATTGTAAAATAATGCCTCTTAAAATCTTAGATGTATGCATTCCCATGAAATAATTTATGTTTAACAATCAAAAGAAAAGATCAAGTCTACTTACTCTTGGTCATGAACCACAAAGACAGAACTATCTCTAACTATTTTTCTAGATATAAACAAACAAATAAATTTTGGATATTCAAAAAACCATAGAACTGATCAAAATCATGAAGATCAATATAAAGTAACATCTACCTTGGATTTTGATGTCTGTTGTACTCAGAGACTGAAAGTACAGATGTGAATGGGCTTACCTATAAAATACAAAAAACAAGAAACAAGCAGAATCGACTAAGTAATTTTCTAATAGAAGAAAATAACACATCATTATGGTAGGCTGAAGACGTGCTACTCAAATTAGTGGATAATGTCAAGTACTAGTTTCCGAGAAGTGATGTAAGATAGTGTTCAGGATGAGTGAAGAGCTCAATGACTTCACACTTAAAGGCCATGTTTGGTTGGCTGTAATCAAGGGTGTAGTGTAATCCAATTACATTATTCCTTTGATTACAGCATTTGGTTCACCAGATTACATATCGTACTTGGACTACCTCGGTAATCCAGTTACCTTATTTGACTAATTACATCAAAAATGACAGTAATCAAATTATAAAGTTCTTTGTAATTGCCAAAATCAACAATGTCAACATACATCGACATCTTTGCCATCACCAGACTCGTTCCAATGATCACTTGAGTTGATCGGATCACTGTTGTCGTCAAACCGGTGACCATCGAGACAAGTCCGACCAAAATTACTCTAGTGATCATTGTAGCAAGTCCGATCATTGCCGGTTGCAACTCTGACCACTGTGAGAATCACTTTGATGATTGCCGGAGCAACTCCAGCAACCAGAATCACTCCGACAATCATCCAAGCTACTCCAAAATTGGTCATAGTTGCTCCTCCGACGATTGTTAGAGTGATTCTAGCAATCGCCAGAGTTGCTCTAGTGATCATCGAAATCATTTTGACAATGTCTGGAGTTGTTTTGACTTATGATTGATGTAATTCTGATGATCACAAGAATTTTGATGTAATTCTGTAAAATGGTACAAAAAATTGCTCTAGTGAGCATTTTGAGAATTTTCTTTTGAAAGTGTTGGAAGATGGTACAAAAAATTCTTAAAAAGTTTCTCCTAAGTGGAAAATGATATTCTTAAGACAATAAATTCTATCTATTGTTTCAAAAGAAAATCCTTTTTAAGTTGATAAAATCATATTTGAAGATTTTTTAAAAGGGGAACATATATTTTAACAAAATTCTTTTGTAAAAAAAAAACTAAAATATGAGCGAACGACATATTTCGAAGAATACCTTCTAATATATTTTAAGATAAATCCATCTTGAGTTTTTAGGAAAGTTTTAGTATATGATTTCTTTTTCAGCTAATTCTCTTTTATTAGACTCACTAGATTTAAAAAAAAAGAATTTGCCAGAACTGCATGTGTAGCATGTGCCCCTTGACTAGAAAGAATGCATTTTCTTCCTCACACACACATCTCGTAATCACCTCCTTCCCTGTTTGCTTTGGCCCAATTTCCACCATTACTCTCTCTCTCTCTCCCTACCTACAGATGTTTGTTGCTCCGTGCTCACGTCCTCTATTGCCATGGTGCTCCATGAATGGGAGTGATGATGCTCGTGCTAGAGTTAGATGGGCTGGTTATCCATTTGCATCTGGCAGCAGGACCAGAGACGCTGTTGTCCCATTGCTTCAGGAAAGGAGGAGGTTAGCACTCTGTCTTTGTCTTGGTAACACTTGTAACTGCTTTGTTTCATCGATTCAAACTCAGAGGGTAGGACAGGGCCACCCACTGTCCACACTTTTATTCATTTTAGTAGCTAACTCCTTAACAAGAATGGTCAGGATCAAAGAATCACGATAGCTTGCAGAGCTAAGAGTTTGTTGGCATTTTGGCGGAGTAAGAGTGATGAGAACAACCAATTATTCATTTGTCTGATGATATACTTTGTTGGTTGGAGGAGGAAAAAACCAAATGGAATTGGTGAACTTAATTCTATTGTGCTTCCAGATAGTCCCTGGATTAGAGATCAGCCTAAACAAAAGTACCACATGCGGTTCAAACATGACAACTATAGCGGAATGAAAACTGGCAGAGTGGGTTGCAACTTGCAAGATAGAGAAACTGCCAATGGACTATGTGGGGATGCCTCTTCATTGGAGAAAATGAGAAAGCAAGATTTGGACCTATGATCCAATGGATTGAATGAAGACTAGCAGGCTGGAGAAGAAAGGTGTTGAGCTGGGGACAGACTGACTTTACTAAATGTAGCGCTTTTGAGCATGCCCACTATCTTTCTTTCTCTTCCTGTAGGTCCAATATTGCCTTTTAACCTATTTGTTGAATTCCAGTAGGGCACTCCCTTATTGTCATGTAAACATTAGGTAAATGATGAGAAGTATAATGTAATATTTGTAATTTATAGTCATAAATAAGGCAAGTTTTATAAATATGAACAATCAAGTCCAACAAGATTAGTATTTTAGAAACGAACATTCCAAGAAAGTTTGAGCAAATTTTGTTCAAAAGAGTAAATAATAGTCAACATGACCATTATATAATTAACTTTACTGCATTTCCATGATGTTTCAATTAACATATTGACATGGGCCTAACATCGTTATCACCTTATGACACTTAGAATTTTGGTTTTAATTGTTTTTTCTTTTGATATTCACAAGAAATGAATATGTAACCCAAAACATGCATGGGAACTTGAATATTTGTGATTTCCTTAGACAATATGTCAAGACAAGTCCTATTGCACACATACATCCATTGTTCCAAAAATGGGAGTTTACGTAATTTTGGTAAGTGGCGTCTCATTTGGGTTGTTGTGACTGGACATGTAAAATGGGTCAGGTTAGCTTGACCCATGAAATACATGGCTCAAACGGGCCTAAACTGCGTCGAGTTGGGCTAGGTTGTCTACTTATACGAGCTAGGTTGGATCGGATCTTATAAACTCTCGGCCCGACACTGTCCATGGCCTGTCACTAGGCCGAGCTGAGTGCTGGCCAGGTTGGGTCTGACAGGGTGGCTCCATTTTGTTGGTTCATTTAAAAAAAAATGGAAAAAAAATCTTTATTATAAAATACTTAAATATTTGATATATACAGAAAAAATTGAAAATACATAAGATATTCGAAATTTTACATTTTTACATTTTGTTGTTTTACATCAATATAAATTAAATATTTTTCAAAAAAAAGTATCCATTTTTAATTAATCGTAAGTAGTAGAACCTATTATCGTTAAAGTTAATGTGGTCCTCATCTTTTTAGCCATTGAAGACGATCAACCGCATTGTACCAGTCCTTCAAGCACACGGCGGCTTCTACAGGCTTTTGTGATAATTTATATCTTTTATATTTAAAATTCTTTTATCTGAAAAAAATGCAGACTTTGACGCTACAGTAGACGTATGAATCGTTAGTAAATCTTTAACTATTTTAGAAATTATAGGAAACCTAATTGTAATACTAGACAACCACTTCAATATATCGAAATTATCTATTTTAGGTTTACTAAAAGTAAATTTATATTCTAAATAATTTTCTAATTCATTATTGGTGGTTGATTTTACATATTTTCTTGTTTTCTTATTTAATTTATTCTAAAATGAACTACTACTACTATTATTAATTTGTATTACTACAAAACAAGATGTGTAAGCACTATAACTATGTTCACCGTAATTTTCAATATATTCTTTATGAAATTTATACAAAGTTTCCTTAATTTTACTATTAAATTCATTTATTTTTTCATTTTTATTCATGTGACTGAAAATATTATCTATAAGTAAAAAGTTAGTTAATCTATGGCTAAGGTCCACATTAGAGGCACATTTTAATAACTATTATATTTATCTTTCATTAATTAAATAATATTTACAAAAGTTGGGATATCTCTATATTATTGAAAAATGTTGTAATATTAAATAAATAAATTAAAAATAGAGAACTAGTATGATAATATTGGCTTATTAGTTGTTTAGTTGTATTATAAAATGGTTCTAAAAAATTATGAATTATTTTATAATTATTTCAATTTTTATCATTTAACAAATAATTAGATTTTGTATTATAATATGCTGTAATTATTTTATTATAAGATAAATTTGAACTTAACATGTAATATGCTGAATTCTATCTGTATTGAACATCTAATTTAAATTTTTTAGGTTTTAAATCATTTTTTACATATCGATGTTTAAATTCTTGATATCTTTTAGTTGATATTTGAATAAATAAAATAGTTGATCTTATATTTTCTATATAAGGTCTAATGCAATCTAAATATTTTTATACAATTAAATTTAAAATGTTACAACAACATCTACAATGAAATAAGTCACCATTTAATACTGGTCTTATATTTATTTTTAATATTTCTATCGCAACATTATTATTAGAAGCAATATCTTTAATAATATATATGAAATTATATTAATTTTATAATATATATGAAATTCTTTAACAATATCTTCTATCATATTTGCTATAGCTTTACGAGTATGTGGATGATGAAATAATACTTTAAAAATAATTAATTTTTTTTGTAAATTTTATTCTATATCTATCCAATTTGTAGTTAAATATAAGTATGAAAAATTATTAGAATCAGTCCAAACATTACAAGTCAATGATATTTTACATAATAAATTAAAAATATTTTCATTATATCTTGTTCATATTTTTTAAATGTTTTTGTGCTAATGGGAAAACAATGATCTAAACTATTATTAAGACTCAAAAGAGTACATATATAGGATAATACATTAAATAGATCCTTAAATGGATATCCAAATACCCTATAAGATTTAACATAAGACTTAACACTCCCCCTAAAACTGGAGCATATATATCGATCATGCCTAGCTTGTTACAAAGATAACTATAGGTCCCAATACTAAGCCCTTTAGCAAAAACATCAGTACATTGATCAGACGACTTGATATAAGAAGTAGTCACGACTCCTTGCATCACTTTCTCATGAACGAAGTGACAATTCACCTCAATATGTTTAGTGCGTTCATGAAAAGTGAGATTATTAGCAATGTAAATAGCATCCTGATTGTCACAGTACATCGACATAGGTGAAGGAGTAGAAAAACTCAAATCAGTCAGAAGTGAGCGAAGCCATATCATCTTGCAAGTAGTGTGGGCCATGGACCTATACTCTGCTTCTACGCTGGAGCGAAAGACCACATTCTGTTTCTTACTACATCATATAACAAGATTGCGCTCAACATATGTGCAATATCCAGAAGTTGACTTTCTATCTCCTCTATACCCTGCATAATCAGAGTCTGAAAAGGCTTCTATCTGCAGGTAACCATTCTTTTTATAAATCAAACTTTTGCTTAGAGTCTTCTTGATGTAGACTAGCACCTTTAAGACTCCTAGTCAGTGTACCATTCGTGGTTCTTGCATGAACTGACTAAGAATCCCCACAGTGTAGGCAATATCAGGTCGAGTAACAGTAAGATAAATCAACTTTCCTACCAGTCTTCTGTATCTGCCAACATTCTATAATGGAGGTGAGGAGTTATCCCAAAAATTCAGACTTTGATCCACAGGGGTAGTCTCAAGCTTGCACCCTAAAAGTCCAGTCTGCTGTAAGAGATCCATAGCATACTTTCTCTGTGATAGAATCATCCTGTCTTTAGTAAATGCAAACTCAATACCTAGGAAATACTTAGGTTTGCCCATGTCTTTGGTAACAAAGTGCTTTTGCAGATAATCTTTTGTCTCCTGAATACCAGTGGTATCACTCCCTGTAACCAAGATATCATCCACATAGACAGTCAACAGGACACAACCATCCTTTGTTAGCCTGTAGAACATAGAGTGATCCACCACAGCGGTGGAAGCCACAAGTAGATACAATACTGCTAAACTTTTCAAGCCAAGCTCGTGGACTTTGTTTCCGCTCATAAATTGCTTTCTTAAGCAGACGTACCTGATTCTCCTCCTGAGCAACATAACCTGGAGGTTGTTCCATATAACTAGCTCAGACAGATCATCATACAGAAATGTATTTTTTACATTTAGTTGGCACAAATTCTAGGAGTTATTTATAGCCACTGATAGAATGACCTTGATGGAGTTTAATCTGGCAATAGGAGAGAAGGTCTCAGTGTAATCAATGCCATATTCCTGTGTGAACCCCTTGGCAAACAATTGAGTTTTGTATCGATCCACCGTACCATCTGCCTTGTACTTTATAGCAAACACCTATCTGCAAGTAACAACATTAGTTTGTTTTGGTCTAAATACTAGTGTCCACGTCCCATGGGATCTCAGTGCCTCCATTTCATCATCCATAGTTGCTTTCCACTGAGGTACTAGGCTTGCCTCCTGGTAGTTCTTGGGAATGGACTCAGAAGAGATAGACAAGGCAAATGCACAAAAGGAAGGATGGAGTCTCTCATAATTCACAAAATGGAATGTAGGATGTGCAGTAAATGAAGTACGTGTACCTTTCCAGATAGTAATTGTCAAATCAAGATCAACAGGTGGCAGATCTACAGAAGATGAAGAGGGATTGGTACTGGGAGGACGTGGTCGTCGTCGATATACCTGTAAGGTGCTAGATACCTTAGTTCCTACAACAGGAGCATTAATAACATCCATCTCTCCAGTCTCAACCACCGAAGGCAATGGAACACTATCAGAAACAGGAAGATTGTTATCAAATAAGCTTTGACCCTCAAAGAAGGTGACATCAGCAGAAATAATGTATTTCCTGGTAGTAGGAAGATAACAACGATAGCCACGCTGAGTACAAGAATAACCAACAAATACATACTGAATAGACCTTGAAGCAAGTTTGTCTAGGTTGGAAGTCAAGTCCTAAACAAAAGCCACACAACCAAATATCAGAGGAGTGAGAGGAAAGAGATCAACCCTCGGATAAAACCTATGCAATGGAATGTCTCCACCAAGTGGTGTGGACGGCATGCGATTGATGAGGTACACCGCAGTGAGAACAACATCAGACTACAGATACTTGGGGACATGCATCTCAAACATGAGAAACCGAGCAATATCAAGAATATGTCGATACTTGCGCTTTGCCACTCCATTTTGTTGGGATGCATGAGGACAAGAAATTTGCTGCAACACACCCAAGGATTCACAGTATTGTCGAAGACTTGTTTGAGTGAACTCTAAAGCATTGTCAGTGTGAAAGACTTTGGGATAAATAGAAAATTGATTCTTTATTTCCATGAAAAATTTCTTATCTGTTTCAAATACATTGACTTTGTCCTTCAACAAATACACCCAAGACACACGAGAAAAATCATCGATAAAGACAATATAATATCTGTAGCCAGACATTAAAGAAGTTCTGACTGGACCCCAAACATCACAGTAGACTAAATCAAAAGGACGCTTACTCTTAACTAGACGTAGACCTCTAAAGGTAGTACGATGATGCTTACTTAACTCACAAGACTCACACTGAGAAGGTGATACAGACAACTAAGGTAGAGTCTGTTGAAGTTTTTAATGAGCAGGATGGTCCAGTCGACAATGCCATGTGAGCGATAAATCAGCTGTGGAAGTAAGAGTTGCAATGCCTCGAGGTATCTCATCTTTAACTAACAGGTAAACACCCTGACCTTTGTCACGTTCCAAACCAATCCTCTTCTCTGTCTGCAAATCCTGAAAGGTACAGTGAAAAGGGAAAAAGGTCACACAGTAATTTAATTGTTTGGTAATAGAACTAATGGATAAAAGATTTATGAGAAATTTTGGTACAAAAAAGACTTTATTTAGGGTTAATTGGGACGTAGCACGAATAGTACCTTGCCCAATTACCTTACAGGTTCGACCATCAGTTATAGAAACAGATCTAATGTCAGGTAATTTAGAAAGGCGAGAATAAAGATCATAGTTATCTGTCATGTGAGAGGATGCTCCTAAATCAATGATCCAGAAACTGACCCTAGAGGCAACTAAATCAGATGTACCTGAGGTGAAAGCAATGACATGGGATGCAACGGTAGGTGTAGACTGAGTCTCTCTGTACTGAAGGAACTGTGCATACTCCTCCTGGGATAGAGTCACTGATTGAGCATTGGTGGAAGGAGCATCTGTAGACGTCGGAGTCATCTCTGTGGAAGCTTGTGTCCACTCTGGCTTACCAAACTTTTCCCAACATTTGTCTAACCTGTGGTTGGTGCGACCACAATGCTCACAGGGGATTCAGCCTCTAGTATCAGCTCGTCCTTGGCCTTCTCTACTAGAATTGCGACCACGACCATGAGTAACCATAGTAGAATGATCAGCAGTGGGGGCAGTAGTAGCAAGCCCACCTGTAGAGACACGCAAGACTCTAGCAAATGTACTTTCCAGACTCGGAGTAGAATCAGCACCTAAAATCTGGCCTCGTATCTGAGAAGAGATATTTGGATTCAGCCTAGAAAGATACACAGCAACAGCAAGTTCCTCTCTGTATCGACGCATGGTAGTAATATCTGAGGTAAGTGGTTGATACAATTTAAGTTCGTTCATAACTCCACAAAGCGCTTCAATGTGATCTTGGACTGAACTATTGTCCATCTTCAAGGTAAAGATTCGCTCATATGTCTCATAAACCCGAGCAATGTTCTTCTTATAGTCATACATCTGTTTGAGGGTGTCCCAGATTTTCTTGACTGGACGAAGAACCATAACACTACGGGCAACTATGGGTTCCATACTATTCACCATCCAGGAGACAATGGCTGAGTCATCGGCAAACCAATCTTCATATATGTTATCCTTTGCATCCGGAGGAGACTGGGTCAGTGCTTTAGTTTGCGGTGTGCAGCTAAAAAGGTTTCAAAACTCTGTGACCATAGTAGATAATTCTTCTCGTTCAATTTTTCTGAAGTACCGCTCAAATTCTTAACAAGAGATTTGCGAGAAACCATGGCGAATGAAGAAATCAGATCTTAAATAAGATTGAAAATCAATAACTGGTGTCTCCAATACTCAAAATGCAGACAGAGAATACAAAGTACAAGTAGTAGTAGCAAACAAACAAGGAATACGTTAGAGATACGTAGCGTACAACAGTAGTAGAGCCACTGAATCCTCACCGGTGGTAGTAGAAATGTTCTTCTATACTCCGTTTACATACGGATGTACATAGGGGACAATGGCAAGAGTCGTCACGGGGAGGAGAGGGACTGACGCCCCTCTAGACCTACCGGACAGGCCTTAGAAGGGCTTATCGGCGGTGAGAATCGCGTACCAGGGCTGGCAGGGCCGTCGGAGGCTGGTCCGAGGAGCCGGCAGCTAGAAGGGAGGCTGCCGGAGGTGAGAGGAGCTCCGACAGGGAGAGGAGGAGGCGTCGGAGGCTAAAGTCGTCAAAATCAGCAACTGTAGTGGCATCCTGCAGATTGCCGGCTAGTTTCCGGCAATGGGACTATCGGTGGCGACGGTCAGAGGCGGCGGCCGGCGGCGGAGGTGACCGACGACAGCTGCTGGGTGGTGGAGAGGCTAGGGTTTCTCCCTGTGCTCTGATTCCATGTGCTAATGGGAAAATAATGATCTAAACTATTATTAGGGCTCAAAAGAGTACATATATATGGTAGTACATTAAATGGATCCTTAGATGGATATCCAAATACCCTATAAGGTTTAACATAAGACTTAACAGTTTTATAAATTAAATTTTTAGTAGTGTTCATGGAATGACATTAAAATCGTGGGTTAAATAATTATGTACACAAGATTCAAATTTTTTATTTTTTTAAAAAAGGAAATAGTTATTTATCTTGTACTATAAATTTTGTTATTCCTTCATTTACTTCTGCATTATATTTCCAATTTAGTATTCTACTAGAACTTATGTGTAATTTAAATTGTCTTAAATCTATATTATCATCTTTATTACGTATAGCTATACTTTTTATAAATACCTAACAATATGACCAACACTCCTACCCTTAGAATAAATGTATTCTGTACTACAATAATCACAATAACATCTATTTTCATTTGTAGGGTCTAAGGTTATATGTTTCTAAATCCATGAACGTTGTTTGCTAGATTTCTCTGTGGTTGTAGATTGTATTTGTGTGGTTTGAGACAGGTCTGGACTGAGCATAACTTCCTACATTTTTAAAGAGGTATGTCATTATAATGTATAAAAAATTGATAAAAAAAAAATCCTTCACTCAAAAAATCCAAAATTCAAAAATAGAGGTATTAGAAGTAAAGAAATTTTGTTGTTGGAGATTGAAGCGACATAGCGATGGAGTTGGAGTTAAATTTGAATTCTTTACTTTAGTCTTGAGAATTTAAGAAAGTTAGAAAGAAGGAGAGAATGAGAGTGTTGTAGACTTGTAGTAGAGTAAAGAATAGAGAGAAGAGTAAAGAATTGTGAGAAGAAAATAATAAGTATGGTGAAGTATTTATAGAAGAAGAAGAAAAAGGGAAAAAAATAAAGAGGACGTTGAGGTGAACATTGCGCCCCAACGTTAAAGTTAACGTTGCAGCAAAGCAATGGTTAGTTTTCAAGTCGTTGCAATTGTCTCTTTTTTTTTTATACAAAAGTTTCGAACTGGCCTTGCTCGATGTGGCTCGTTTCTTGCAGCGGGCCCAAACTGGGCCTACTTGGGTGGACCTAGCAGGCCTTGCCCTTGGGCTCAGCATGCCCATGGCTAGACCTGGGCTTGGGCTGGGTTGGCCTGCATTTCTCGTCGGTTGGGTCGGGCTAGGCCAGACTGCCTAGGGTTGGCCTGGTCCGATTGCCATTTCTAGTTGTGACAATCGTGTAGGGCCGTACCAATGGACATTTAATTTGATGTATACTGCTGCTCAGGACCCATAGAATTTCATGTTTTGTACAAAACAAGAAATAAGGGATTCAACCCGCATCTTTAGTATATGTTAGTGTCATCTTCTTCATTATCTCCTGCACTATTTATCCAGAAATTCTTTGTTTATACGAACTATACAAGCAATCTGCATATATTTTGTTAAGTACACGAAACTTGTTGAAGAAAAACCATTTTATGATTTGTCATTAATTTGTTTATGTTTCTCAAGTCAAGTACAACTGTGCAAGTGATTGAATGATGTCTACGTATGGTAATTTGCTAAAAGACATTGATTGTACTGATATGGTAGATCTTACTTCTTTATATTTGTTTAATTTTGACTTTTCCTCTCTCTAAATTATCATAAAATTCCCGTTCACCGCAGCTGTTACTTCATGTTTTGGTTGGGTAAGTCATTAAACAACAGCATGAATCTTTGTGGAATTTTCATGCTCATAATTAGATATGGTTCACAACTAACATGCGAATCAGCTATATTATAAAGTGGTGTCACTGTTTTGATTTTGGGATTGAGTTTAAACTTGAACTTGATGGTTCAGTTCTTTCTGTAGAGGTTTTATGCTGATAATTGCTTGATATAGTTTGCATTACAATATAATGGCTGCTATCTTGTTGAGCAGATGCCACTGTTTTGACTTTTACAATGAACTTGTACCATATAAAGATGCATGGTCATTGCAGAAGTTTTTAGTGGAAAGGAGGCATATTTTGTTGGATAGAGATGAAGATTGCTCTGACATGTTAATTGTTCTTCAGCACTGTCCTGTTTACACTTTGGGTACCAATAGCGTGGAGGAACATTTAAATTTTGAGATGAAAGATGCTCCATTTGATGTTATTCGTACTGAGCGTGGAGGGGAAGTTACATATCATGGTCCAGGACAGGTTGGTTTCCTTACAATAAATATTCTCACATACTTATGCAATGTCGTCTACGTTTAGTATATTGCAGGCACATGCATAGCCCTCAGATGTCGTGCCCACCAGGCAGCAGCTAGCTACTTTCAAAAGTCAAAACAAAATGCATGTTGTTGCCATATAAGACCAGAAAATTGAACTATAAATTTTTTTTCTGCCTTTTCCCTGTCACACTTATTATTCTAGTGTCAATATAAAGATGAGGCACGTTGGCTCTTCTAACATCAGAAATGTTCAATTTTGCATTTTTTTTTCTTATTGATAAATCCAATAAGTCAGTAGACTCTACTTATGTCTGCACAAGGTCACTGAGGGATTTGGATTCGAAAGTGTCCACAATCTCACTAGTCAAGTTCGTTTAAATCATATAGGATATGGGTCAAGGATTCCTTTGGTGTTATTTGTATAGAGTTAGCTTTAAACTAGTTCCCCAAAAAGAGCATGTAATCCTTTTAGACGCTCTTGTCAAGTTTAATTAGCTACTCTCACCTGATTAACAAAAGAATATAAAGGTGATTGGTGTGCTATGTGTACACAATCATTGATCTGGAAAGTGATTAAAGCATTGTCTGATTCCCAATGTTGAATGGAGATGCTGGGAAATTGGGAGGTTTGCCCATCTGACTTTTTCCATCTTCATTTCTTTGTTGTGAACTTTATTTTCTCTTTTGATGTCCTCTATTGTGCCCTCCTAATTTGATTGCATACCATTGAAGCCATTAATATTCCAGCTCGGAAGCTGATATAACAGTTGTAGTGCTTACATCATTGCTTCTAACGGTAATTTTTGGTTTGTACTTTAGATTGTTATGTATCCCATTCTCAATCTGCGATATCACAAAATGGATCTCCACTGGTACCTTAGGTGTCTTGAAGAAGTGGTCATACGGGTCCTTGCCTCGTCATTTTCAATCAAGGCATCACGGCTCAAAGGGCTCACTGGAGTTTGGGTTGGTAAGCATATCTATTTCAATACGCATATTTGGCATTCATTTTATTACTGGAAAACTACATATTTCATTTAGGATCATGAGAGTGGCATTTATGGCAATGACCTTGAAGAAGAGAGTGAACCTTGACGTCCTCTGGAACAAATGAGATTATAGCTTAAACCTGTGAAATGCCAAAGATTACCAATAAGTATATGATTTTATTTTTGAACTTTTGAGCTATGGTTTTGAAGGATTTGTAGATTTATCTACTTCCTTAAAATTGGAAAATATACGTAGTTTTTGAAGGATCATGCTCCTGTTCCCGTAATAATGATTTGAATTCCTGTACTTTCCAGGAAATGCGAAGGTTGCTGCTATTGGAATTCGTGTCACAAGGTGGATAACTTTCCACGGGCTGGCACTGAATGTCAGTCCCGATCTCTCACCCTTTCAACACATTGTACCTTGTGGGATCAAAGATGGACTGGTAGGGAGCATCGAAGAAATTTTAGGGAGATCACATGGTGAACGGAGTTGTACAGATCTTATAACCGTTGCTCACAAATCCTTGTTGAAGGAATTCTCTGAAGTTTTCCAGCTCTCTCTTTCCAATTCAAGTGTACCCCCGGACCTTTATTCTCTGAAGAATAAAGGTAAAAAATCAGACAGTTGAATCTGTGGTATATGATTGAAGAAGATAATGTGTGATATAGATGCAAGAATCACCAGCCAAGAATTATTTCATTCACGCGCTTCGCAATGAGTCAAATTCGCTTTGTCATATATTGTCACTCGTAAGCCAAGAATTATTACATTCACTGGATTTTGCTTTCCATTGAAATGAGCAATTTTAAGGTATATGTATTTCGACATATGTATTTTAACATTATGTGTTTGCCCCTTCAATTTGGCCAGATGTAGAACCATACCTAACGTCACGGTAGCATGTGATTGTGTAACATCACCTACATTGTTTTTTTTTAGAATAGTCAGATTTCATTAAAGGGAAAAGAATAACAGAGTTAATTCTGCTAACAAGCAGACTTAAAAATAACATTAGACACCCAAAAAAAAAAACACGAAAGTAAAACGGCACCGCAGCTAAAACCACAATACACGGAAAGACCTCAGACACCAAAAAAGGAGACTGCAGAAAGGGTTATTTGGTAGAATTTTTAGACAACTTTTTAATACGTCTAGAATTAACGAAAGGTTTAACAGGAGAAATGAAAGAAATCAAGAATCAGTATCTGGGTTTAAAATTCTTCATCCAGAAAGAACAAAAAATTCACGGACTGGTTGACCTCCTCCCCTGATTGGCCCGTAATAAAATCTCCAGAAAGAACAAAGATTCAGTATTGTTCATAAAAATGCGGGTAGAAGTAGAAGTCGAACTCCTGAAGATAATAAGGTCATTTCTCGCAGTCCAATTGTTCCAAATCAAGGAAACAGAGAGGCAGTTCCAAGCGCATCAATATTAAATCTACTAGAGTTAATGAATGAGAAAAGTTGACTAAAATCTATACTAGCGGGTGGGGAAGCGTGATCTAGGGGTTTTTTTTGTAAGGGGCTCCTGTTCCATATACTCTAATCAAAAACGCAAGAAAGAAAAAGATGGTCGGTATCCTCAGAAGCCAACGTCACATACACTGTCATCCCTTTTTTTAGGGGAGAAGTCCTTCATCGTTAATTATCTTCTAATGTTACTCTCGGACTGGTGAGCAGCACAATTATTCCAATTCCTAGTAAAAATAAGAAAAGAGAGAAAAAAACTCAACCGCTACAGTCATTAAAGTGTAGAAAGAAAGTTCAACCAACCACAGGTATAAAAAGGAGTTACGGCTTGAGGCAGTGATACAGATGAACATGGTTGTAGCAATCCTATTCTATATTTTTAGTATTACAATACATTTATAATTACATTATAATTTAATCCACTTCGTGTTCTAGTTCTACCACATGCTCTAATTTCATAAAATTTGAAGTTTTTTCTAATCATTGATTAAAAAGTTTATATGATGATCTAAATTTACTTAAAGTTTACCAGAGGATTGAACTCGCGATTATTTAGAAATGGACTACTCTACTCAATGTCAATAAGTTTTGAGTTGAATATC
>JAMKQA010057182.1:0-11031 GCA_024699735.1 Posidonia australis
TCTTTCCATTAAAAGACTAGGTGGCGACTCCTTTCCTTATCCTTTTGTCTTCCCTTTGGTGTTTCCGAGTCTTGTCTCTTTCTCCGGATTCACCATTTTCGCAGTGACTGTATCGGACCTCCCGGTGTGTTCCCGCACACCGGAGTCAGGTTTTGGTGAACCATGCCCAGGGGTTCCACTGGCATGGTCACACCTTGCAACGTCTCCTTCACACATCCATGCATATGTATTACAATATCTATATTATGTAGCATTCTTATAGTCTTATGTTCTAGCACATGTTCATTTAACTCTCATCCATCATCCATAACATAGATAGTAGTCATCATTGGCATTATTTGCATCAATCATTGCCGGATGACGAAAAACGAAATTGTGGACGTGGATTTTTAGGGCTGTTGTAGAATCATTGAGGTGTCCACTCACTTCGTCAAATCTTGTGATCACCACTTGTCTTTTACTGATGAGGCCGTTTGACAAGACGCCTGCAGGAGTTGTAGTGGAGTTGTAGTCATGTGGGTTTTCGATTCACTTGGCCGGCGACAAGATGCTGCCCAGCGGCGTCCTCATGCTATGTAGTATGTCTTTTGCTTCAAAACAAATGAAAAATAAATCAAGATTATTTTTAAGTGTAGTAAATGAAATAAAAAGAAATAGCGAATAACATAAACAAACGACTCTAATACTAACCGATGGTTGTCCCCACATGCATATGCTGTGGGCTATATTATGTCATGCAATGGATTTATGTTATTGAAAATGCAATACGAAAAATACTCCCATTCACCCTTGTGCTCTTTGGAGTGGATGAAGGAGGTGGAGGCCGGTCAGACAGAGCTTCGAAGACGTGTCATGGCTTTGAAAGAGGCTGGATCTCTAGTGGATCTGAGCTTCTAGGAGTTTGGACATGGAGGAGTGGCTGAAAACTCTCTCTCTCTCTCTCTCTCTTAGGATTTCTCTCTCTCTCCTTTCTAGGGTTTCAAGGTGGCTCCACAAGATTTTAATGTGCCTCCCCCTGAGTTGAAGACCTAGGGGGGGTTTATTTATAGGATTTGGGGGCTCTAGATCACATCATTGACGAGTGGGAGACCAATGGTTAGGATTAAAATCATTTTAAATGGTAAAAATATCTTTTTAGATCTCATCGCCTGCTTAATAGGCAACAAAATAATTCAATCGCTACCCACATAGGCAATGAGATGATTGACTCTGGATTCCATGCATGTGATGAATTGGCAACTAGTTGGCACGAAATCTGTCACATAAGCTATTCGCCTGTGCATGTGGTGTTGAGAGACTAAAAAGGAATTTTTGTAAAAATTAAGATCAGAAAATATCCATTACGAATCTATTATCAAATATTGACTGAATTAATTCTGAAAAATCATACTTGTAATTGAAATATATTTTAAATTAATTTCCAAATTCAAAATCCACTTGAAATGTTAAGTAAATTGGATTTGAAAATCAAATCTTTAATAATTATGAGAAAACTCAATTAAAATCAATGATGTATTTGATTTAAAATAGATTGGCAATCACTTGGATATTTTGGATTTTATCTTTATTTTTTTAGCATTATCATGAATTAAATATAAGCTATAATAATAAAATATGATAACTTATCATAAAATCTCATTTTTGGTAAAAATAAAGATAAGTGATCTTAATTATCAAGTCATCCAACTTTCTAAAATTTATGGAATTATTTGACATTTATAATGATTTATATGATATGCATAGATATTTAAATGCTAGAAAATTATAGAAATTATAATAATTATGGTAAAAATTATGATAATATTTATAAATGTCCCATAAGTTATATTAGTGTTTGGGATGACAAATTATATGAGAGAGAAGGCCTAGGATTATAGTCACCTATTGAAGTGGCACCTAGAAAAAGTGGCGACGAATCTTGTCACTTCTCAGATAGACAACATCTTGGTATTTTGCCATATATTCATCCTGAGATGCATTAAAAACTAAAAAAACTTCAAATTTTCTATAGGAAAATTTGGAAGAAGGTTAGATCTCCTTAGCTACATGATTTGGGGTGCCTCAAGAGTTCCTATCATAAGTGAACTCTAGAAAATGAGAAAATGGGATATCTACTAGAATAAGCTTGTCTATGTTGGGAGAGTGTAGTGCCTCCTCAAGAAGATGCTATCTAGGCGACCTATTGAGTGAGGGAGCCACCATCGATTGTGAATTGGGCGAAGTACCCAAGCCTCTTAAGGAACATATACCTCGAGAGGGAGAGAAAATGCTAGGGTTGAGGATGAGAGTGCGAGCTAAAGATAAAACATATATCTATGAAAGGGCATAAAAGAATTAGAAGATAGAAGTTGCAGATAGAAGTCAGCCCTAGAGAGAGAGGTACACAAGATAACACTATTCCTACACCTCACCTTGGAAAGGAGTCGAAGATATTACTTGGGAAATACATTCTCTAATGGCCTAGCCAACCCTTTAAACAGTAGTAGCTCCACAACCATAAACCAGGTGCCTATTGCCTCCAAGCCAGGAATAGAGTGCACTTGTACACCTATGAGGGAGTAAAAGAAATAAAGTAAACATAAAAAAAAGTAGGGGTATGGTCTTGTGAGGTTTGGAATGGAGCCCAAGTCACAATGTTGCATATTCCGGAGAGCCACCTATAACCTAGCAGCCTAGGTAGAGTCTCTTGAGATTTTTGAGCTACCTTTCCTTTGTTCATAGTCTTAAGGGCGTTCCAAAATACTGAGGGCACTAGCAAAGTGCTATAAGTCATTCAACATATGTGCATCTTCCCCGTAGGCATCATTCTGTCACATCGTAGGGTTCGATCCTTTTAGCTAGGGCCATGCCAGCTACTTTCTATCTAAAAGGGTTGGAAGGATACTTCGACCAGGGGCATGTCAACTGCTCTTAGTGGTCAAAGCCTTCAATGTCAAACCAGGGGCATGTCAGTTGTCCTATGGATAGATGCACTGAGCCAGTACTTCGACCAGGGGCATGTCAACTGCTCTTAGTGGTTGAAGCCTTCGATGTTAAACCAAGGGCATGTCAGCTGCTTGCTGGGTGAATAGAAGGATAAGCAATAAACTGACAGGCTGCTTACAGAAGATGATAGTTAGGGAGAAGGAATCTTAAATATAATAGCTTCTTTAGGCATTCTCGCAAGTAAAAGGGTTACCCATAAACGTAAGGGTTTCTCTAAGCTTTCAAGTGTGAGCAGGCACTCGATCAGCCCTCTTTGTTATCTGATTAGAGACTTGAGTAGATAGTTAGCTCTCTCAAATCTGTCCAATAGCAATAGCCAACAAATGAGGCAGAATGGGCCGAAAGCGTTGGACAAATCATAATGACCACAGATGCCGACATTCTTTTCACCAAGCCACTATGCAAACAATTTGGGAAAAGCAAGAATGATAGAATAACCATGGTTATAAAGACAATTACAAATGATAAGAGTTATTCAAGCTAAAAGCAGATGTCTTGCATGTGGGGATAAAGCAGCTAAACTATACATCTACGTTGTTTCGTGCCCTCTTTGAGCTACCTACATAAGAAAACAGAGGAGGACCAGGTGCAACCTCACAGATAGGCCATGTCTCCTCAATCTCAGCCTTATACTCAATAGTGTACCTATCGCCCTCTGTGATAGCAATCTTGTTGGAGTGAATGCAACCACATAGCAATCAGGACAACTTCGTAGTCATGACAAGTGAGCTGAGTGGATACAGCTGATAGTGGTCTGGCATCGGGCTCTGAATGAAGGAATCTTGGCAGTAGCCAAATTGGCACATCACACGGATCAAGTGAAACTTTACTCCTCCTGTGAGTCCTGGCAGAACGATCAATTGCATGTCGCTATCATTGAAGAAGATAGTGAAGGGATCTGCAACAGTTGGGATGATGTGCCAACTCGTTTGGTCTTCAGTTAGACTTTCCAATCCTTCTTATGCTACCTTGACAGAGGGAATGGTTCGAGAGTGCTTGCTATGATAGTGTGCTTCAGAGACAGAGCGCTAAAGACATAGAAATTCAACTCCAAAATGAGCAACTAGCTAAACTTGTCATAGGGGGTGACAATAGCCGTTACTCAGTAGAAAATACAGGAGACATCAGTTACAGAATAAGCTATACCTGCATTAAAGCCTCACAACCATAGAAATGTCGACAGCGGGGCAGAGACCGATCCAAAGCTTGTTACGTCTCATATAGAATGACCGAAGCAAGTCAATTTGGCGTGCCACAACTACAAGAGCAACCTCGACTACTTTGATGCCCACAATCATTCTGCTATGGCTAAATATCAATTCCCCAAGGAAGTGGATGACGAAGCCTTGAAGCCAGAGCACGTTACCAAGTGACTCCTGTTTTCCAGCAACCTTGTCAAAGTACTTTAGTCGTAGCATGGGTGATTTCCCATCCTTGCAAATTAGGCATTGTCCACATATACTAATGGACAGACCAGTCAGCTAGCACAGAATAGAGGTGTAGCTCTCCTGCTGCATAAAAATAGTGGGCCCGAGGAGCTTGGATAAACAACAAATTCTATGTACCTCTTCTAGAGTTGGAGTCAAGTCTACTCATCCAAAACGAAAGACGTGGAAGGCCGATTTCCAAAAGCAAGCAGCAACACATAAGAAGTATCGGTTGACCTCTACCTCAGTGATTCCCAGAAGTTTGGTGGAGATCCCCCAGGCCCGGAGTCTATCTTGGTCTTTAGCAGTCAGCATGTTGATCCAGCCACGAAGGATGGTTGAGCAATGGACTAGTGTGACCATGATTGGGAATCCCTGAGGACCAACCAAAAGTTGGAACAAGAGGAAGAGAGAAGAGGATACAAGGGAAAATACAGAATGCAGAATATAGTAAAGGCTTACTATTATCTTCTACAAAAGTCGAGACACATGACATAGGATTCCTCTTCCCTCTTTGATACAGGCAAAATAAGGACAAGTGATTGAAGGAGGGAGTTGAAATAGGATAAAATGAAGGTATCAATGCGTTGTAAAGTAGGTAGGACATGGGAAGAAGGAGGAGTTGTTGTAGGGAAAGAGTGAGCAAGTCGTTACCAAGGTAGGTAAGGGAGAAAACATGTGAAAGGCATAGATTCTTGCTTGACGGAATTGACAAGGGTCAAGTGGTTATTTCTAGCGATTTCTAAAGATGAATACCACTGACAAATAACGCTCATGGAGTTTCTTGGCAGGAATACATCATGGATACTACAAGTGGATATAGCTAAGGGTTGGTGTAAACGAAAAGAACCGACGAAAATTACTAATGGAAAGTACCAACGAAAATTGCTGGTGAAAAGTGCTATAGTTTAGAATTAAGTCAAGAATGCTCATATGGCAAGCCTAATTGGCACAAAAGTCTTCAAAAACTAGTGAAACAAGTTGCGAAACATACCAAGCATGCAAACACACACATTCGACAAGCCAAAACATTTTTAGAGCATTAAAATGGAATTTTGTCACATTTTATAACTATTTTTCATGAAAGTTGAGTCTGATTATAAAATTTTTTTTTGAAAAAAGGGGAAAAGCTAAGCTAATCCTCTTGAGAGTTGTGCTCCTTGTTTGACTCCATAGTGGCACCCCTCTTGGCAATAGTCCTGAGGAACTTACGGCCTATCCTCCTGGAGATCCTAGTAGAGGTAGCTTGGACGCACGATGGTCTAACGGTAGAGGTAACCGTGTCCTCTTCTCCAGAAACATCCTAGGGATAGAAGTCCACGGAATATTCCTCACTAGTATCTAGGTTGAGCCTTCTCTCGACCCCACTGCCTTGCAAAGGAAAATAGGCAGCTTTTTAATACAGTGTTATAAATAAATAGAATTAAACTATTGTTAAATATGAACTAGTACCTCGAGCATCGCTTGCTAGCAGATCTCCTACAGAAAAGTCAATAGCATAGGTCTCAGAATAGTATAAAAGGACTGAATATTAAATCAAAGTAAAATTTCTTACCTCTCGGCGCTTCATCTCTCTATAAAAGGCTGCAAAGCTTTCCTCGAAGCCCGGTTTAGAACAGTTTTAAGTCAGAGAATGAGGTGGATCTTGAAGAGGAATGCTAATCAAGCTAGACTACTCACTCGGGCTCACTCGAACTGACTCTCCTGAACGTTGGCATCAAATAAATATGGTTTGCCTACACGGCGAAACCACTCAATATATTCTTTGTAGCTGACTTCTCGGAGAGCACACATGCTCCGCACAGCCCTAACCTCAGCAGTAAGATATTTTGCTATAGCCTGGGAGACAGTCTTTGAGCCCATGTCAGTGGGAGGAGTAGGGATGTTGAACTCATTAGTAATTTGATGATGCACTTGTCCCGGTAAATAGTATACATAGTGCTGGTGGTAGAAAAACCTGCTCTATCGACACACTCTCGAGCAGAATTGAGGGGCACCTAATTGTACCCCTCATATCGATCAAAAGGACGAAGATTCAGCTACATTTACAAAAAAGACAGAGGCGAATGATAAAATATCAACAGTCATTTATAGCATTTTCTAAAAGTAAATAATAGAAAAACAGTAGCAGTGAATCAAAAAAGTTAGAAAAATGAAACTTACATCCTTAATGCTCAATAAGTCCAGAAGATATCTACATGCCCTGTAAGAAAATACGCCAGAGGCATCCCAATGGTCCAACTCACACCACTAGCAGGGCAGAGGTAGCATCTCTCATCGGAGGTGGTAGTAATAATGCCTCCGAAAGACATGCTCCATAAACCAATACTGCATAAATAGAGAGTTAGTTAAGTAGAACAGTTTATATGATAATAGAGGCAAATTTTTAAACAGAAAAGAAATAAGTTTCTTATAGTAAGGAGTGGATAACGGCCTATGTAAGAGCGACAGTTTTTCTGAACCACTAGGTCCAAGCCCTTGATAAGGTGAGCATAACTCGCTCTACCCTAGTCGTAATAGTCAAGCCAACTCAGATCAGCTATGTACATCAGCCAATCTACGTGAATGTAGTGGCCAGAAGTGTCTCAAAAAAGTAAATAAATCAGCTCCAAAAGAAAGAGATGGAGAACGAAGTCTACCGTAGCCGAATAGGGAGCAAGATCCAGCCAGAAAAGATGCTACTAGTGCAACCACTATAGAGTGAAACTGAAGTGGACTGCTTTCAAGTAGGTGGGTCCCGCACGAGTAGCATTGGGACTTGAAAAAAACCCTAGGTGGTCTTCCCTGTGATGGGCACTTGTTTTGAAGCGTAACCTAGTCAACAAGGCCCAATGCTCCAGCCAGATACCCAACTCGCCAAAAGGAAAATGGAAGGTGTGCATCTCATGCCTCCATCTCACCACAAGGGCCTGGAAAAACTAATAATGGCCATGAATCATCGTTATTCGAAGAAGTGGGCCAAAAGGGGACTTATGGAGGACGAAGTCCCAAGGAAAATGGGAAGCCGCTGGAAATGCTCGAGCATAGGAAGCTAGTGGCATCGCATAATCCGATTGGCGTCCCCTACCTGGCAAAACAAAAATAAGAGAGAAAGTCAAATCATCACAATTAGGTAGTAAGTACAATTGAAATGAAATAAGGAGAGAGATAGTCACTCGAAAAGCAACCTCTCATTGATGTGTTCAGGATCTAAAAGCCGACCCCTAAAGTTGCCTGACTCCTGCACAAACCATAAGACGGTTAAAATTTAGGTCATTTGAATTATGAAATTTTAGAGTGAGCATTTGAAGTGGTTGTACCTCCTTAAGGATCATAGGCTCTAAAGTGCTCTGAGAACCAAAGCCACGAGACTATGAAGCAGAGGCAGGAAGAAAGGGAAAGGCATACCATTTTGACCATGCACTGCCACCACAGGCAGCCCTCCATGCAGGCACTCTGACACCTCTCTCCGCTTGCGAGCGCTGTCGCCTTTCGCCACACGTATGCTCTATCGCTCGTCGCGTAAGCCTTTAGTTAGACATTGCTGCCTCAAGCTCCAAAAGACCCTAGTTGTCCCATATGAGAAGGAGGGTTGAGAGTTGCAAAGAGTGGGAGAGGAGCTAAGGAAGGAGATGGAATGACGCAAGGGTGGGGTTTGATTCTAATTGAAATGCAAAAATTGCATTTAGGTCCCTCTCGTTTTATGAAAATAAATACTCCAAATGTTTAGTGAGAAATGAGTTCTTTGGTTCATCCAAGCTCAAGTGTTGTAACACAGATAGCCAATGGAGCGCACCAAGTGAAGAATCTCCAAGACTTTAGGAAAAAAATTCGCTCGGAATCAACGCTGAGGGTTAAAGTGAAATTTACCCAGTAAAATTGCAACCAACCCCTTTGCATGAGAAATGCATGTTGAAACACGTTATCAAACACAAATTTTGCCAATATAGCCTCATAAATTGAAGTTTTATAAGAAAAGTCCAACAAAATAGTAGAATTACAGTTCAGTCCAAAACTTATGTAAAAAATTACATTCAGGTCCTTGGCCTTTTGGAAGTTACAGAAAAGCTTTAGAGTTGAGATAAATATCTCACCCAACATTCTATGGTGATTCGGGAATGATCATGTAGTACTTGGAAAAGTATCTAGATCCTCTGAAATTATCAATGGCCCAAATTGGGAAAATTGCAGTTTTGCCCTTATACTTCCATAGAATTTGCTATTATTCTTGGACAATTATAGAGCATGACAGGGAGTTCTACGCACTTCTCCAGCAACGTGAGATCGTCCCCCAACTTTATGCAAAGCAGTAAAATTGTTTAAGCATGTAAAATCAATAATGTGAGGAAATTGCATGTAAACCCTTGTACTTTTGTAAAATTACATAATGACTTTTTAGCTTCATTGTGTCCTCTCTTTTGCATATCGGTTTATCTACATAGTGTAGTGGTCAATCGAGGTCAACATTTATCTTGTGACTTCGCTCCAGGCAGTTGAAGTCCTTATCTCCTTGGTCTTCCATACATAACAGACGAAATCTGAAGCCTTGGATTCTCATACCGAACGAACAGGAACAAATTAACCTAGCCTTTTGCGAACTATCAACTATAAGTTCGTTGCCTTGCCTCGCACATCTATCTCTAGTTACCCCCAGTTGGCAAGTTTGCATGCCCTTTTCTTTCTTGGGCTGATAACCCAAACTATTTGATTGACACCGTCATCTGTCCAGTCGACATCTGTCATATGCCTTTGTCTGTCGGTAAGTCCAATATCTTGCCAAACTATCCAGTTGACATTGCCATCTGTCTGATCGACATCCGTTATATGTCTTTGCTAGTCGGCAAGTCTGATAACTTGCCATGCCCTTTTCCTTTTGGGTTGATAACCCAAACTATCCAAGTGACACCGTCATCTATCTGATTAACATCTGTCACATGTCTTTGTCGATCGAAAAGTCCAATATCTTACCATACCCTTTTTTTCTTTAGGGATGATAACCAAAACTATCTGGTTGACACCGTCATCTATCCTGTCGACATCCGTCATATGCCTTTGTCGGTCGACAAGTCCGATATCTTGCCATGTCCTTTTCCTTTTGGGATGATAACCCAAACTATCCGGTTGACAATGTCATTTGTCTGGTCAACATCCTTCATACGTATTCGCCGATTGACAAGTCTGATATCTTGCCATGCCCTTTTCCTTCTTGGGCTGATAACCCAAACTATCCAGGAGACACCGTCATCTGTCTGGTTGAAACCCATCATATGTCTCTACCGATTGGCAAGTCAAATATCTTGCCATGCCCTTATTTTCCTTTGGGCTAGTAGCTCGAGTTATCCAATCGATGGGTTTATCAACTAATCATGTTGCATTTCTCCGTTGGAAAGTTTGAAACTTGTCATTCTCAGTCGATAAGTCTGAAACTAGCCATTTCTTGATTGGTAAGTTCGAAACTTGCCATTTCTCGATCAGTAAGTTTGAAACTTGCCATTTCTTGGTCGATAAGTCCGAAACTTGCCATATCTCGATCGATAAGTCTGAAACTTGCCATTTCTCGGTTGGTATGTTTGAAACTTGCCATTTCTTTGATCAATATGTCTGAAACTTGCCATTTCTCAGTTGATAAGTCCAAAATATGCCATTTCTCAGTTGGTAAGTCCGATATCTTGCCATGTCCCTTTCGATTTCTTTTCTAAACAATTAGAGTCAATAGTACCTCTTTTGGATCACGCTATAGATGAGCAAGGTTGATCTTTGTGGGTTGGTATCCCAAACTACCTGGACGACAACTGCTAGCTGTCACTGTTTGCCGACAATCTAGATTGACTTGCTACACTTCGATCCTCTTTGGGCTGGTATCCCAAACTACTCGATTGACACTCGTCAAAGCGTTTATATTCGGTCGATAGGTCCAATATCTTGTCATGCCCTTTTTCTTTTGTGGGTTGATATCCCAAATCATCCCAGAGACTTCTGTCAAGATGTCTAGTCTTGGTCGACAACTTCAATATCTTACCATGCCCATCACAATTTCCGTTCTGACGATCAGAATCGATCCTCCTTTTTGGTCACGCTCTAGACGAGACCGAACCTTCTTGGGTTGATAACCCAAACTATTTAGTTTGCAAGTCCGATAACTTAGCGTCATCTTTGATTTCAACACCTGACTAAGCTTTTCTGTCATTTTCTGGTGAATCATCACCCTCGGTGTATCTTTCAAGGGCGATGACTTATCACCACCAAATTTCCTTGCTTTCCCATGAACACGGGTGGGGTGTCTCGTCAACCCGGAACATCAGTCTCGATCACCCTCAACCTCTTTCAGGGAAGGGCATCTGTAGACACCCCAGATTTTGTAGGTAGCTTCGAGCAGGCTGTGGAGAAAGGATGTGAGTTACGAAGATGGTGAGCCCATTCACTCTCCCCAAAAGTCTTAAAAACACTCTAGAAACATCCATCAATATCCCCAAAACCTCTTAAATTACTTACTGTGACCATGTCGGTGGAACCCCTGGGCGCGGTTCACCAAACCTTACTCTGGTGTGCAGAAACACACTGGGAGGTCCGATACAGTCACGGCGAAAATGGTGAATCCGGAGGAAGAGACAAGACTCGGAAACACCAAAGGGAAAACAAA
>JAMKQA010057184.1:0-10135 GCA_024699735.1 Posidonia australis
AATTCAAATTTATAATTTGAAGAAACAATAAAATAATTATAAAAATTACAAACAACAATAACCATTTGATGAAGATCAAACCGCCTATATTAAGGACCCCAATTAAGCTATTTAAGGCCAGGCCCTACTAGATAATTTGCCTATATATATGTGCTGATTTAGTGGCTTATGTTGCGCCCACACTTGCCCGGAGTTCTGGTTGACGCAGATGCCTGCCACAAACGTTGATTTAGGTTGAAAGTTATGCACATGGGTTGGAATATGCTGATTTTTATTCAAGTAGAGCGTGCGTGTGATCCATCTTGAATGTTGGAAAGAAGATCGAGGAGCAAGTACGTACAGCTAGAGGCCACAGAATGTAACCCATGATCCAAGGTACCGCGAAGAGTCCCTTTCCAGTTATACATAAGAGAGAGACACCAGTGGAAGAGATAGGGAACGGGAGGATTCCATGGTTTACTCCGTTGATAATAAGGATAATCCGGTGCTATATATGATCCAACGTACATATAATAAGAGATGATGATAAGGTGCCTGAAGTATTTTTACTATAGAATATTTTATTAGCTTGGGAACTTGAGGTTAATAAACCAAGTCTTCTAGCTGTCTCATGCAAGCGTATTGTGGCCCAGTTGACTACACAGACCCACCTTGTGGTTGGTACCTCTACGTCAATGGTTTCTCAGTACCTTTACTAATAATGGATCCAATCCTTTCATGGCAATGATAGTAGGAAGGGTAAAGACATTGAGATAGAAAGCTCCCTGCTCTTCCATCTTCTATACCACTCACGTACACAAGAATTACAGGGAGATAAAAGGGACACCATACTTAATTTGGTTATGCTTTACTAAAAGTACAGAACGTCTGGAGTTGTTCAAGAGCAAGATTACTAAATGCAGCTTATCAAATTGATAGCTGAACGAAAATAATTTAGCCGGCCCATCCAGCCCAGCCCAGTGAAACATCAGCCCAGATCTTTGGGCTGGTTGTCCGAACCATGCATCATGTGTGTTGGTGTTACTTCAACAATATACGTGCTGAGTGGTAAAAATATACTTTGAACATCAATCTGAGTTCTTTCCAGTTGTATGTGATGCATTACAAATGATCTCAACCACACTCGACTTGTTGCCTTCAAATAGAACAATCTAAAGTTTGTGTAATTGGAACCGGTTTTGACTGATGGTGTTCAGGTTCTCCTCCTCCTGCTATTCTACTATATATTTACCAGTACCATTCAGCTGTTCGAAATAAAAAGTTCAATTCCAATTGCCCAATATCCATGCAATTGCAATGTCCAAGTATCCTAAAGCTTGGTTTTGAATGTTCTGTTATTTTAATTCAAATACTGCATGTTAAGCACGAATGAGTATAGGAGATATCATATCAGGTCTCTTTTTCATTTTTCAAAGCAAATATCTATATGCAAGTAGATTATATGTAATATGATAGGAAATAATTAATTATAACAGCACAAATTAAAATCCTTACAACAATATGGGTCGTACTAGTGTACTCAACTGGAACCTTACGAGCAAGCTGAGAGTGAAGCTGATGAAAATAGATTTTTATCTTATAAGAAATTTTGGCTGGCAGAATTTTGTGCCAACATCTTAATAGCGTGTCCATTTTATTGTGTGACTCATGTCTTTATTATATTCCTTGACTTAACAAAGTTGATGCTCCTTTATTTATTCGCCAGGAACACAAGACCTTGCATGAACCTTGATCATTTGTAATCTATTCTTTCAGGGAGGGTAATAGAAGTTGTTGCCCATCGGTGATGTAGATAATCTACCAAAAATGGTAATTGAACCTCTTATTGTTTCATTCACTAGTGGCTTGGCAATCAGCAAGTCGGAAGAATGAAGTTATTTAAGTTATTAAATTACTCCTTGTTGTTGCCATTTGCCCTGGTTCTGAAGTATGCATCAGCAGTTGGACTCTGGTGGAGTATATTTTCCTCTGCAAGTCATGCACAGATCACAAAGTTGATAGCATACATCTCTCAATTAATGATACAAGTTTACAGCAATAATGTAAAGCTAAACTTGTGCTTGACTAGATTTACCCGTATAATATGCACGAAAGACAAGGAAACCACTCACTTCAATTCCCACTTGTTCTTGTTTTCTATACCTACCTAATATCAAAGAAACGCAAACAGGAATAAAATAATGGAAGGATCATTTTCCAAGAGATCGATTTAGACAACAAGTAAGCATAATTCTACTATTGTATCTGTAAAAGAAAAAAAATAATACAATCGAATATTTGTAAGAACAAGCTAGTTCTAATCATCATGGTTCTGCTAAAGTCTCAACCGATTCAAATCAAAGGAAGACAAAAAAGGACAGCGAGTAGAAAGCAACAACACCAGATATGGTCCACCTACCCTTCATCTTTCTTAAAGCTCCACTAAACAAAACCAGACAATTAACTATTAGCAATATCGCATTCAGCTAATACCATCTTATATTATTCTAAACACATCCAGGTCCCTGCACAGATGCAAGCAAGAAGTGGGGAAGGTGATGGGACCTTGGTGGAGAAGAAAGATGGGGAAAGATGGGTAATTTGGAGTCTGATTGATTTGGAATATAGGAAAAGGACTTGTCAAATCATCAATGGGACAAAGGAGCTTTCCATATGGGCCAAAATGGGGGCAAGTTTCTGCACTTCCCTCTCCCACCTTCCTATTGGACAGGCCCACAAGGTAGTTGATAGAGATGGATTCATGGACTGTTTATGATGGGTATTTTTGCATGTATGAACTCATAAAATATCGTTTTCGGAATATGAACCTAGGCAAGTTATAGTCATTAGCCTATTCCATGAGACTCAAGATTTTGCACTTTTTGTTCCCATGGGATGATGGATATCTTGCCAGTTTCTAATGTCAAGCGCAAAATTAATAAATTCTTTATATAGACAATTTAAGTGAGTGTTGCATTCCAGCAAGTGCATCTTTCACCTTAACATACAAAACTTACAAGTCATATTTCTTTGTGGTACATAGGAGCACCTTGCAATAGACAATTCGACTTATTATTCTTCATCGAATATATCATTCTTCTAGTTAGTCACAATCTATGAAAACTTGCGCTTCATCTTTTCTCATGTGGTATCTTAATTCATGTTCATGTTAGGCTTGTTTGGACCACTTTTAGAACTTATTTTTTTTCAACAATCGTCGTTTTTCTATTACTATTTTTTTAGTTGAAAACCATTATAGTTTATTTTATCTAAAAGAAAGACCTATTTTTCACAATTCTAACATAATTAATACAACACCAACTGGAGACGAAGAATTTGACCAAATGAGGCATAAGGTCCATTTAGAATTGTCTTTTTAGTTGTTCTCCCTGCATGGGGTCGAAGTAATAACCATCTTTAAAATCTTCTTCACCATTCATCAGAAAATGACTTCTTCAAGCAGAGGACTCACTTCCCATAGAACTATGGAAGTTGCGAACCCTAAATTTCGCCTAATAAGTAACTTCTAACACAAACATCTAATGGAAAACGTAAGTACATACACCATTAATTAGGAAATAAATTCTAACATCTTTCCTATGCAATTATAAATTTCTTCCGGATCGGTAAAATTAAAAGCGGCAATGGCAATGAAAGAAAGAGATGGGCTTCCTAACAAGAGACGGCTTCGATGGTGTTTTTTCTCAATTGCTCCCAAAAAAACCTAAGAAGCTAATGTTTCATTTCACAGGACTAGAGATGATAAAAACCCTGGAATGTGGCACTTAATAGCCGTGTAAAGCCAACCCCTTCGCCTCCACATGAATACATTGTAGATATGTAGAGGAATAGAGGATTCACACGAAAAGCAACAGCGTCGGGTCCCACAAATGAGTCACTGACACGAACGACGCGAGAGACCGGAGTGACACGTCATTTCTTGTCGTCTAGTGGAGGCACCACGGCCCACCTTGCAGCACGTGGTTCCAGAGATTTTAGCCAATTAACACTCGCCACGTCAGAGTCAACACGTGAGAAGGAGCGTGAACTGAATGCGAGGGATTTGGGAGCTTCTATCCATGAGAGTTGCCTTCCGCCGTGAGATCTCTCTGTGGGCTTTGCCCGAGAAACATCGACCAACCTTACTGCCACTGGTTGTTCACTCCAAATCGAAGAGGTTTTTTTTCCCGCACCCGCCTTGACAGACCAAGTATGTGATTAAAGAGTGCTCGACTTATCACAACAAGTTGTGGTTCATTCTTCACGAGAGCAGGTAAAAATGCCCATTTTATTGTATTTCAGGACCGGGTTAGAAGTTCAGTTTACTGGCACTATCATCTACATGCGTCTGCTCATGTGCTTCCCGAACCTTAGTAATTTTCTTTCATGAATTATCTGACAATGAAACGTGCGACAGCCAACAAGCCGCCACAACCTTAGTTGCTTCAAGACTGTAGATCATGTAACGTATTCTGCAGCAATTCAGGAAAATATCGTCCCATGAAATATCTGACTGGTCATTCTGCCTTCTCAAAGATGCTTTCGTATTAACCAAAGATGCTTAACACAAGGGCAGCATGGTCATTGAGACTTCAATACCCACGGAAACCGGCCTGTAGTCTTGGCCCCTGATCTCTGACAACCTTCAGCAGTGAACACGTGGCTTCCGATCTTGGACCCTTCTCTTCACGTGACTGTCAGCTGCACTGTAAATTTAATCATTAGCCAGAGATATCGCAACGTAAGCGACTAGTCACCTCACTTCCACCTGCACGCATACTCACCCAGAATCTTCCTGACCAGTTTAACAATAGGGACATAGATCCAACGGTCCATCTCGAATGATCAGGATAACAGACGGTCCGATGCGAACAGAACCCCATGACCCCTCTTGATTCCGGGAGCGGTAGTAACGCACATGGTATATATCACTCCACGTCCACGGCCACTGGTTTTGGAGCCAAAAATATCTTCAATCAATCACCACTACAATAATAATTCAACCGTTCCATTTGTTGTCTTCCGAGCAATAATTAATCATTCATTAAAATAATTCATAAAGATAGATACTAGAAAACAAAACAAAAAGAGAGAGAAAGAAATTACATGTTCGGATGGCTTTAAATGCTTCCCTACTATACCCAGGTTTCCAACTTCCACCCCAACCTCCTCCGCTCCTCCCACCTCTCCGCTTCTTCCATCGTGTTGTTGGTCTTTTGGAGGTTCCTTCCCTTCCACCATGGGGAAGCGATCGCCGGACCCGATCTCCACCGGGCACCGGAGGTTGTCCCGGGACCCCTTGCCAAGCCCGACGAGCCCGCTGGAACGGTCGCCGAAGGGGTGGAAGAACCGGGAGTCGGACGGAGTCGGTCTCGGCATCGTCGTAGCTCTAAAGAAGTCCTCCAGCGGCGATCTGACGGCGGCGAAAGTAGTTGTGAATTTTCCCCGGGTGTTGTCGCCTCGGGTCCCGATCAGCTCCACCACAACAACCGGTGGTTCTTCGAGATTTGAAGTGGATGGCTGTTATGGGAAACGTACCAAGAGATGCTGTGACAAGCAGGGATTCTGGGATGATGGTTGTGAAGAGATGGGTCTTTTCCACACTTCACCGCCGAGGTCTGCCGCCGATGAATTCTCTGGCTTCCCGGTCTCTGGGTTCCTCAGCTCTTGCCACTTGTGTAGGAAGAAGCTGGATGGCAAGGACATATACATGTATAGGTAAGAACAAGAAGAAGAATTCTTTTCAAAGAGTAAATTTTGAGAAATCTACGTGTGCTCATCTGGGTCTCTTCTTATCATGAACAGAGGGGAGAAAGCTTTTTGTAGTACAGATTGCCGGTACCGGCAGATCGTCGCCGACGAGTACCAAGAGTCCTGTGGTTATGCAGCGTCGAGGCCGTCGGAGATCTCAACCTCCGTCGACTACTCCGGGCAGAGGCTATTCCATACTGGAATCATGGCAGCTTAAGTAGATCAAGCAATCGTGAGGGAGGGAAGGAGAGAGGAGTGAGATTTTGTAGACTACATGTACACAAGACAATAACAGTGTATACCGGGATTTGATTGCTTTTGGTTCTGGGTTTCTTTCTCTGGTAGGATGTTGTGACGAGATTGAGCTGTTGTGACTCTCAAGTTGTGGAACTCCAACCCAATGGTGATATGTACATGGGAGTTGTTGTTTGCAGATGTTTGTAATCCAAGTGAATTATAGCAGAAAGTTTTTTTGGAAAAGTTTGCTGGTGGAATTGCAAGGAGAGCTTTTTCTTATTTGCTGTCTTAGATTACTAAATTCTTTCGGAGACTTCGTGATGATCATACGAGAAGTACGTATTTTACTTGATGCCAGAGTTGGTCTGTGATTAAAAGGCACGGCCACTTTACTTCCAAGGGGAAGAAGAAACTACAAGGATAGGAAGGGTGATTAAGATGTAGTAGTCCGCAGAATGACAAGTAGACAGATCGAACATCTCGATTCATCCATGCAAAAGCTTCTCTGAGAAGGATGGTTTTTGGTATATTTCTCGCCGTTATCGACAACTTGTTCGTTCATGCATGTAGATCGCGCAGCCAACTCAATAATTCAATCATTCCAGATATTTTTAAGAGTAATTTTCACATAACCCTGTAAGTTTGTCCAACTTTTAAAAAACGCCTAAATTTTGTCAACTTACGTTAAGGACCTCATGGTTTGCCACAAGTTAAAACTTTACTATAAGTACGTTATTTATTTATTTATAAAGCACTACAGTACATTCATTAGGATTCGAACGTGCAATCCTCCAACAAGAGTAATACTTACATACCGAGTGAATTATGTTTTACTATAAGCAAGTAAATGTCAAGCGTTAAGAGGTATGTATTAAACTAAGTTTAAATTGTTACTATGGTTAGGTAAACACTGGTGATACGCCACTTACTTCTCTAGTCCCTCCCACCTCTTCCCCCTCTCATCACCCAAAGCCTTACCTTTTCGATCCAACTATTCGACAAAATCCCTATCAACATCGGTGGATGGAACAATGCTAGCTAGAGAATGTTGAATAAGGCTCCCTTGACGACAATTGAAACATTGCTGGAGTGGTGGAGGCGTTGGATTTGATCATCTTTGATTAGAATAAATAGAACGGAAGTTGGCCTTGAAAATTTAAAAGATGTTAGAACCAAGGGTGAAGTCAAGTGGGAGCTAGTGGGGTCTTAAATCTTATTGGACTTTTGCAAAACTATCACTAAGTATTAGATTATTTTGAAATTGACCCACAAAAATCCACCAAACCCTTATCGAAAAGACAGATACATAACATAGTCCTCCTCTCGTTTCTTCCTCTCACCCAACACTCTCGTCTCTCCCTCTCACAACACAACCATCATCCATCGCCACCATCCGCACAACCTCCTCCTCCTTCTCCCTCCGACATAGCCTCCTCCTTCGACTCTCAGTTGTCAAGCACAGCCTCCTTCTCCTCCCATAGGCCGTTCGACATAGGCACACAACCTTCTCCCCCTCCCCCTCCTCCTCCTGTTGGCAATTCCCCCAATCCTCTTCCTCCTACTCCTCCTATTTCTCTTTCTCTTCCTCCTTTATACACTATACTAGTATACTAGTAAGATCAAAAGTTATTTGACTTTGAATTTGAGTGGGGAATGAAAAGGAATTTTTTATGTGATTTTGTGTTTAAGTGGCTATTCTTCTACTTCTCTTTTTTTATTTGTTTTTAATTTTCTTGAACGCATCTGTGGACAAGGTGGCGGTGTGAAACGCTTCATGTGAAAAGTAGGAATATAATTGAAAGAGAGAAGTTGAGTTGTATGTTAGATAAGAATGTAAACGGATCAGATACAATACACATATGAGTGTTACCATACCCGTATCCGTTTTCCAGATGCAGATACGGATGTGGATATCATACGGATAGGAAAATTATATATCTATATCCTTAAAAAACAGATACAGAATGGATAAAAGGAGATCAGATACAGATAAAGTCGAATATAAAAATAGTTATGGCGATATACACATTACATAATTAATTAAACCATTATTAAGATTTTCATATAGTTATATATTTTAAGTTATTTAGTATATAAGAAATAAAAATAATTTATATCAAAAATAAAAATAAATTAGACATAATCATATGTTAGACTTATCTTTTCCAAAAAGAGATAAAGTTATGAATCTAAATTTTAACATTCCACCATTATGGATGTATAATTAATTAATGATTAATAAAAACTATAATAGTTTCTAACATATTTTGTTAATTAAAGTTAGTAAAATTCTATAAGTGACAAAGTAAAATTCTTGTAAAGTAGATAAACAATTTGAAAAAATCACAATGTAATCCATGGATCTTAATCTACATCATTTAGATTAAATACATGTCAAAATCTACATCATTTAGAAACTCCTAAGATACATATCTATTCATGTACAAATTCAATGGTTTTAAAACAAGAATCACTAAATTTCTAAGTTATAAGTTTCAAAACTAAAATGTAATACATGAATCTTAATAGATATCGTCTACATTAAGTACACATTAAAATCTATATCATTTAGAAACTCATAACATATAGATCTATTCATATCAAATTCAATGGTTCTTTATAAGCTATATTAAGTACATATTAAATTTAATACTTAGGTATTTCAAAATCACTTGATTTTTTATATACAAACATTTTAAATAGTTTTGATCATATCCAGTGGTTTAGTTTTTTAATCTAATGGTTAAATGTTAAGATATAAAAAGTTCTCTCTCTCTCTCTCTCTCTCTATATATATATATATATATATATATATGCGGATATCTGTATTCGTATCCGTATCCACTCAAATTCAAAAAACCATATCCTTATCCGTATTCATATCCGCTCCTAAGGGGATACAGATATCCATATCCACTCATAAACAGATATGGATACTGATATTTTATGGACGTACCATTTCCATTTGCACCCCAAATGTTAAACCTAGTTACTTGTAAAATGAAAATTGGACATATCCCAAGTCTTTTATTGGGTTTTCACTGTTAGCATTTTAGTTAGAACATATAATAGAATTTAAGATTATTTTTTCCATGATTGTGATTTGTTGAAAATTTAGTCATACATATTGTCTAAATGAAAGATAAATCTCACCTAAGTACTTGAGTTTTAATGAATGAAACTCATATAATTTAACATGGTGTCAAGAATTGGTTGATTGGTTGGCCCATGTAGACACCCCAATTTTCTGATTTTGCAGGATGGAGATGTGGTGGCTGAGCTCAAACCCTCATTAGGCCATTTAATTCATGGTGACCCAATTGGGCCTATAAAGGCCCACTTAGGCCCATTAAACCCTAGTCGAGCCCATTTGGGCCCACAAGACTATCTTAAGCCTATTTGACCTCATGGAAGCCCATTTAGGCCATTTGGGCCCACCTAAACCCATTTGGACCCATGGGGGTCCACAAGGCCCATATAGGCCCATGGAGGCCCATGAAGCCAAGAAGGCCTACAATGGCTCAACCCACATTTACTCCTATTTGAACTTCTTCCAAAACCAAGCTCATTCATCCCTTTTCATCCAGATTTAAGCCTAATATCACATTTTCCTTCATTGACCTAAGTTTACACCTAAATATTCAAATTGTTATTTCAACCCATTTCCCTCTTTCTCCATTGAATCCACTCCAATCCAACAGCCCCAGCCACTGGATCGACCACCGCCACGACCGCTGGATTACCGTCCATCTTGTTGGCAGCCAAGGGAGCAAGGAGGGGACAACAGTTAGGTTTCTGTTTCAGGAGAGAGGCATTCTGCTACATTTGTTGGGTTCACCTATATAATGAGGAGGATGCCAACGTTCAGAAAGGCTAGACCATTCGAGAGAGGAAACTGAGAGTGAGAAGGAGAGAATTCCAGAGCGAGAGCTGTCGCGGAGGAGGAAGGCCATTGTTCCAGAGCTCCGGCGAGGCGCAGAAGTCCTCCAAGCCAGGTACGCCATTCTGGACTCTTCCAGCTTTTAATTCATGTGTCCCTAGGTCTCTCTCCCCCTTCCTGGAGCAATCCCAGGGGATCCAAAGTGATCCCCTGATCGGAGAAGCTCCTCCGTGCCCCGGCGTCGTCGTTTTCCAGCGACAGAGGTGGGGGGGGGGGGGGGGGGGGGGC
>JAMKQA010057185.1:0-10967 GCA_024699735.1 Posidonia australis
ACCTATGTCAATACCTATGTCAATACCTCTGTCACCTTCATTGCAGCTAAAACTTGTGGAATTGACTCAGCTTGATAACTGTTGTTGAACCTATGCGAACACCTCAGAGCATCATGTCCTTTTTTTCCACAAATTTGACAAACTATTTCTTTCATATTCACGTTGCCAGAATCAACATTTACACTCAAATTTTGACTCAATTTCCTATTCTTATCATTAGTACCAGACGACACCTCCTGAGCAAAACCTCTTCCCTATGAGGAGAATCCTCCCTTCTTAAAACTTATATTTCCCCCATTTCCATTTCCACCTTTTTGACCAAAAAACACCATTGATGCATTCAGCTGTGACTTCTCATTATCCCTTCTTAATTCATGACTTTGCAACAGAGGTATTTAATCATTATACACTGGAACTGGAGGCTTCAACATAGAAGTAGTGAAGCTCTCATAGTCAGCTCCAAGCCCATTCAAAAACGAAAAAACTTTGTCTTGATCCTTTACTGGCCTTCCAATAGCATTCAACTTATCACAAATCGATTTAAAACTACACAAATACTTAGACAAAGAAGAAGAACCTTTTTTAAGAAACCGTAGTTGGGAAAGCAACTCGAACTCCCTTGCTTGAGAACTCTATGAAAAGTTTGAAACCAGTGCATTCCAAATCTCTTTAGATGTCTTTAACCCAACGACAAGTCTAACCACATCTTTTGTCAAAGTACTTGTAATTCGCGCTTGTATCAGCCAATCTGTGCGGATCCAAGACTTATAGTCTAGATTTGCCCTTTCTTCACCACAGATCACGATCATCAGTGCTGGTGATTCTTCAGATCCATAGAGGAAGCCGTTGAGACCATTGCTTTCTATGAGCGCAATGATTTGCGTCTCCCAATACAAAAAATTACTCATGCGTAGCATTATCAGGACGAAGTTTGCAACATTGATCGCAGCATGATAGGGATATTTCACCATTGTTGAACTCAATCCAGCAAATGAGCTCAAACCAACTACAGTTGAGCTCGCTGTTCTTGTTTGAAACACTCAAATGCGAAGGCAGCACAGAAGAAGGTGATAAGAACAGTGGATCGAGAGCAGAAGCGAATCGCCGCAGACGATGAGAGTAGAATAAAGAAGAAGAATGATGAGTAAAGTAAGAGAGAGAAGAAGAAATAAGAGAGAAGAAAGTTGCGCTCGCTTAAAAGTTTTTTTCCTTTTTTTATAATCTTCCTTATGTAGCTCTGATGCCATATTAACAAATGAGTTTGTTGTCCCTCTCTCCTTAACAAGAGAGAACCCACAACATCATATTTATAGTCCTCAATTACAAACTCATAACAACCTAACACACTATTAACAATTTCTTTAACAAGCTATTTACAACTCACCTCTAACTACTATAACAAATTCTACCAAACCAACAAACTTTACAATCAATATTACAACCCATTACATAACAACCATAACAGATTATAAACAACCTCCACTAAGGCCAATACTCTAACAAACTCAACTTAACAAGGTGTCCTAATGAGAATAATAAGGGGTTACATCAAATATTCACTGGAAAAATCTTGTAACACCAGAGCTCCAATCCACAAACAAACAGAACAAGTGGTATCAGAGTAGGAAAACATACCTTGATTGGTGATCTCTACTTCCGACCCTGTGCCCTCCACAGCTTCCCACTTGTCGCATGGTTGCCTTCCCCCTTGAGCCTACGCCTTGCGCGACCCTTGCCTTCCTCCCCGCCGTCTCCGTTACCTACACCTGATGATCTCGGCACCTCCCCATCCCGATCCACCCTGACCTCGACATTCTGATCCCGATCGATGGATCCCACGACGCACGATCGCCTCCCTATCGCAGAACTCCTCTCCTTCGTAAAGCCCACACCCTGAGCCACGCGTCGCCCCTTACCTTTCCCTCATCGTTGCACGATCGGTCCCTCTCCCCTGCGGTTCTCCTCTCCTCTCAACTGGTCTTCCTCCCCTCATAGTCAATTTCTAGTTTGCATCATTTTTTTTTGTTTCGTGCACTTATTTTTCTACTGTTCTCTACTAGGCTTTATTGTGTTAGTTTTTTTATATTTTATTACATGTCAGAGGCTTTACGACATTACATGTTTGGTTTGAGTTGTTGGGTTTCATTGATTAAAAAAAAGAAATCAACTGTTACGTTTGGGTTGTTTTGTTTGGCTATTTCGTTTTCATCCATTAGATTTGGGTTCATTTCTGCTGTTCATTTATTTTTTGCATATATTTTAAAAGGTAATGCTTATTAATTGATTATTGCATCATTAGAATACATTACTGTTATTGTTATTATTAGTCTACTCTCAGTTTTTTTTATTGTAACTGTTTCAATGATTAGAATAAATAAATAAATTAAAATTAATGGAAATCAAAACTTTATTGTCACATTTAGAATTTTATTTTTACTGTTTCATTAGGACATATACATATCTTCATATTAGTTTGAATCTTATTATTGGTTAATTATTGTAATTAGTTTTGGTTTGATTTTATCCATTAAAAAAATCTTCATCATTTAAGTTAATATTTGTTTTTAGTTATTCATAATTCTTGTTATAAATTTAATTAATCTAGTAAGACGTTGATTAGAATTCTGAAATTAAAATGTATTCTTTCTAGATTTACTCAAATGACTGCTAGTAAGTTGATTACTACCGAATTGGCAAAGATTGAGAAATTGAAGGGGGTAAATTCTAAAATGTGGCACTAGAAAATAAAATATGCTTTAATTTATGATAATCTGGATTATGTCATTGAATCCAATTCTCTAGAACTTAATAATAATGTCTCTAAGGCAGAAGTCAAGAAACAAAAGAAATGGTAAATTAATGAGAAAAAGACTAGGAGTCTCATGTTTATGTTCAAGGATGATAGTCTCATAAATTATTTTGAGACTTACGACACTTCACAAAAACTGTGGAATGCTCTGAAGGAGAAGCATGATAAGACTACTGAGATAAATACTCAACTCTTCCTTTAGAAGTACAACTCTTGTAAAATGCAAGAGGGAAAGAGTTTCATGGAATATGTGAATAACATGATTGTCATGGTAAAAGATTTATCTACTGTTAGAACTCCTATTCCAAAAAAATTACAGGTAGCAACTATACTTAATAGTTTGCCACATCGTTTTGATATGGTGACCACAGTAATAAGATCTACCCCAACTCTTTAACTCTCAGAATTGTCAGCAAGGTTGAGAACTAAACTTGAGATAATGACTAGTTGCCAGAAGGAAGAGATAAATCTGGAGGAAGCCAATTTCATCCATCGAAAGCCTAGAAAAGACAACGACCAGAACAAGAGGACTGGATCTAACAAGACAGTTCAAAAACCAATCACAGCCAAATAGACTATGGGGGTCTTGCTAGTTGTGTGGTAGCTTTGGTCGCTTTGGTCACTATAGAGTAAATTATCCCAACAGGGATAGAAATAAAGGCAAGACACCAAAATAGAAAGGCGACAAGAGAGTCTTCATTGGCGTAGTGGAATGCAATAACGTCATTGCCTCAAGCTCAAAAGACTGGTGGATTGATTTTGGTACTACCCGTCACATTGTGAAAACAAAGAATGGGCTGGAATCCTTCAAGAAATTCAAAACTGGTGAGCAACACATCTACATGGGAAACAACACATATCTAGATGTGGAAGGTGTTGGCTCGTGTCGCTTGGATCTAGGAGACAACATCATGATCTTGATGGATGTCTTCTATGTACCTGGCATAAGGTGCAATCTCATTTTTGTACCTACACTAATAAAGAATGGTTTGGAAGTTCGCTTTTATAATAAGCATGTGCCTATTGAAAAAGACAAGAAAGTATTTGCCATGGGTGTGTTTGTTCTAGTGTAAGATTTATTTTGTATTCTTGTAATAAACAATGAAATAAATAGTGCAGATTGCAATTCTGATTATTCTTTTTGTTTATTGTCTGATTGTAATTTATGACATGCTAGATTAGTTCATATTAGAAAATCTAAAATGGAACAAATAGTAAAAATAGAACTACTCTCAAATATTAACAATGTAGAATTAACCTCATGTCAACATTACTTAGTTGAAAAAATGACTAAGAAACCATTTGGTGTTGGACATAGGGAAACTAAATTATTAGCCTTAGTGTATTCAAATGTATGTGGTCCACTTAGTGTAAAAACATACAATAATAAGGAATATTTTGTAACATTCATAGATGATTTTTCTAAATATGCATATGCTTATTTAATTTCACATAAATCAAAGGTATTGAATTGCTTTTGGAAATATAAAGCAGAAGTAGAAAAACAACTTAAAAGAAACATTAAAATATTAAGATCTTACAGAAGTAGGGAATACAACTCAAAGGAATTTGAATCATATTGTCAAAAGCATGGAATAAAGAGGCATATTACTATGCCATATACGCCACAATAAAATGGTGTGGCAGAACGAAAAAATAGAACTCTAATGAATTCTATTAGATGCATGTTATTACATTCATGTCTCCTAAAAATTTTTTAGAGAGAAGCATTACTCACTGCTGTGACCATGCCAGTGGAACCCTTGCGCGGCTCTCCTACTCCTCAGTGTGCGGAAACACACGAGGCGATCTGATATGGTCATGGCGAAAATAGTGAATCTAGAGGAAGAGACTAGACCCGGAAACACCAAGGCAAGACAAAAAGGATAAGGAAAGGAGTCGCCACCTCGTCTTTTAATGGAAAGACGAGGAAAACCAAAAAAACACAAGAAAATCAAGAAACAAAACAAAATGCAGAATGAATGTGTGATCCGTGCCTAATGGATAATGCAAGATGAATGTGGGCCAGAGAAAGGGTAAGGATTCTGGTTACGCATGGGGAAGGGGTTAGGCACCGCCATGCGTTCGAGAAAACTCGGTCTTTCTAGGTTTCCTACTGTCAATGGTCTGCTAAATGTATGCTTGCTTATTCTATATGCTCATGCATGAAGATGATTGAAAACATGCCAAATTAAAGTAAAGAAGTGAAATAAAGGGAAAAAGTTAATCCAAGGGACAAATGTAGGCATTGAGAATGCCGCTTTACTATACGTCCTTGGGCGATGAGGAAAATTGTGAAAATCGTGAAATTCTCGGAAAGCGTCTCACAAAACAGTCGAAATTGGGATAAAATCGAGAAAATCAAAAAGGAGAAAATAATCCTCATTTCGGGACAATGTCGGCTTTGACAAGCCTTTTACTGTACGCGCTCGGACGATGGAAAACCAAAACAAGTGAAAACCACGGAAAACCGAGGAAAATCCGGAAAATGGGGAGAAAACCAAGCTGAAAACGAGTTAGGAAAGGTGTGCGCAAAGCCAAGCAGAAAAGACATGAAAACTTGTGCGGAAAGATGTGAAAAGATATGCAAAATGCAAGTGTGAATGCAAATATGAGAAATCCAGGGGGTTTTGTGCAAAAAGCCCAAATTCTGAGGAAAACTGAAGTTCCGAAGCCCAAGTCATCAAAAATACATAGGAAAACCCATTCTATGCAATTATGAAGAAATCTGAGGTCAAATGTGCAAATATGTGTAATCCTAGTCAAAATGAAGTTTTCAAGGGGTTAGAATGCAATTTTACCACCTACACATGCATTTAAATCAATTCTACATAAAATCAGGGTAAAAATGCAAGACAAAATGATTCAGAAAAGATCTAGGAAGTTTCAGGGGCAAAATGGTCATTTTACTCGTGAAAACAGGCAATTAGAGTAATATCAATGAAGTTTAAAACAAAGCATCCAGAAGAATTTCAGTAAAGACAGAGGGTTAAAGTGCAATTTACCTTGAGAAAACATGCTTTAAAGAAGTTTAAAACAAATTCAAGGCTTTAAATGCAAATAAACCAAAGAAATGAACATTCTGGAAAGTTTAAATAAAGTCTAGGGGTCTAAATGCAAATTAACCAGCAAAAACATGCATCCAGAAAAAGTTTTAGAGAATCTTGAGGGCTAAAGTGCAATTTAACCAACTAAAAAAACTTTCCAGCGAGTTTCAGAAGAATGCTGGGGCTTACATGCAAATTAACCATCAAAATGAGCATTCAGAAACATTTTGAGAAGTGTATGGGCTGATATGCAATTTGTCGAAAGCAAAAGCATTGTAAAACAACTGGAGGGCTTTTATTAAAGTTTTAAACTCAGAAAACATTATTTTAAATGTTCAGGGTAAAACATGTAATATTTTTAGTTAAAACTTTATTCGAAAGATTTAAGAAAAATGACTGAAGGACCTATATGTAATACAAGGACCTAAAAGTAATGTCAGAAGGACATAAATGAAAGAAAAACAATGTTTCTGTATTTTATTCAAATAAAATGTTTAAAATTGTTTTTTAAATGAAAAAAAGAAACGACGGTCGTCGGCGACGGAGCTCCTCGCTAACGACCGCTGGAGGGGGCAAACAAAGCCTTCCTGTGGTCGATCTTAGATCAGACTTCACGGGAGGCAAGAAGAAGGTGAGGGGAGATGATCCATCGGAGTGGATCAAGTAGCTAACGGCGGGAACAGGCCTCCCACCTACGTCGCTGTTGAGGTGCTTCGGCGACATCGTTAGGGAAGAAAAAGGGCTGTTGGGGCTGCGGCGCGGCGATCTGGCAGTCATGGGGGCATCAGGGGGCCTCCTCACTTCCTTTGAAGCAGAATGAGGGAGGATGGATTGGAGGCGTGCTCCGACGACTGTCGATGCGTTCTTCTTCGGCGAGCTACGTCGCTGCGATGCTCCAGCGGCGGTGGTGTGATTCTGGGGGCTCCGGATTGCTGGGGACATGTCGTGGGGTGTTTCTGGAGGCTCGAAGTGGCTCGGAGATGCGGGAGGCGTGGCGTCTTCTCTGGCTCCGATCTTCTTCTCCGGCGACGGCGGGAATGGCATATTCTTTGGTGATCTCGTATGGGGTTGTCGCTAGCGGTGGAGAAGCGATCAAGGAGCGGAGAAGCTCGAGGTTGACCAGAGGAGGAGGAGAGAGGGCTCGGGGGTTTAGGAGACTCTCTGGATTGCCGCCCCAACCTCTGTCACCGGAGAGCGGCGACGGCGGGGCACGACGGAGCTCCGATGGCCAAGGGATCATCCTGGATCCCTTGGAAATGCTCCAGGAAGAGAAGGAGACCTAGAGGACTTAGAATTTAAAAGCTAGGAGGGATCAAGGGGTGTACCTGGCTGGAGAAGCCTCGCCGAAGCTTTGGAAGCGGCTGTCGCTCCTCTCTGCGATGGCTTTGGCACTCTGCTCCTCTCTCCCTTGCTCTCAGCTTTCTCTCGTGCGGTCCAGCCTTCTTGTGCAGTTCACTGCCTTTAGTATCCTTTTATAGGTGAACCAAACAATCCAGAACAACACCCGTAACAAACTACAACAGAAACCAACACTCATAACAAACCAGCACCACGGCTGTCCCCCACGCACCTCCATCTTGCCTGCCCACGCGCCGACAGCGATCAACGGCTGTCCAAGCTTGCAACGATGCATCCAGCGACATTGGCTCGAGCTTGGTGAAACAGGCTGGTTAACTTGGTGAGATGGGTTGGACGTGATTATGGAATCTGAAATGAAGGATGTTGGGTTGTTACTGGTTGTTAATGTTGAGGAAGAGGAGGGAAATGATGGGTTGAATCATGGTTTTTTGGCTTGGTTAATTTGGAAGAAGAAGAAGAAATGGGTTGAATGATGGGTTGATTCATGGGCTTAAGTGGGCTTAATGGGCCTTGGTGGATTTGATGGGCTTTCATGGGCCTAAGTGGGCCTAAAGGGCCTTGGTGAATTTGATGGGCTTTCATGGGCCTAAAGGGCTTTCACGGGCTTTAGGGCCAAGGTGGACTCAATTAGGCTTAATAGGCCTATGTAGGCTTTGTGGGCCCCCATGGGCCCAAATGGGGCTAATTGAGCCCAAATAGGCTAAATGGGCCTAAATGGGTTCAAAAAAAGTTAATATGCGCAAATAAGTCTTGTGGGCCCAAGTAAGCTCACTTAGGGTTTAATGGGCCTATGTGGGCCTTCATGGGCCCAAGTGGGCCTCCATGAAGTAAATGGGCCTAATGAGGCTTAGAGCTCAGTCACCACATCTCCATCATGCAAAATCAGAAATTTGGGGTGTCTGCAACTGCAAAGTACACTTTGAATAGAATACCTACCAAATCTGTTAGAGGAACCCCTGATGAGTTGTGGATTGGAAGAAAACCTAACATTGATCATCTAAGGAATTGGGGTTCAATAGCCTATGTGCTCATTCTAAGTCAACTCAGAGTCAAATTAGATTTTAGAACATTAAAGTGTAGATTTATAGGATATTGTGATAAATCTTTAGGATATAGATTTTTCCACAAGGAAAAAGGAATTATTGAGTATATAGATGCTACATTTCTAGAAAATCTAGAGGAAGAAGAGCACACTCAATATAAAGATGAACCATTATCTGTAATCGAAGATGATTACTTTAATGGTATTCAAGGTAATGATATGGAAAATGAGGATCAACCAAATATAGAAAATGCAAATAAATTCATGGAAATAGTGGGGAATGATTAGAATGACCAGTACAACCAACCGAACATGGAAAATATTAATGAGCTTGTAGATGACCCACCTAATGCCCCAAGGAATAGAAGAATGAGAACTTAATCTTCATGGATGAATGATTGTCAATTGTATTCCTGTGAGCCATCTTGTCTCACGATAGATATAGATCAGGAAAATCACATGGAACCCAATACGTATAGTGATGTGATTAAATCATATGAGAAAGATTTGTGGCTTGAAGCAATGAATGATGAAATTGATTTCATGAAAAGGAATAATGTTTGGGAATTGTGTAATTTACCTAAGAAAAAAAACTATAGGATGAAAATGGGTATTCAAAAAGAAACTAAGGGTAGATGGGTTGTTTGATAAATTCAAAGCTCGATTAGTAGTTAAAGGTTATACATAGAAGGAAGGAATTGATTTCCAAGAAACATATTCTCCATTAGCAAAGTTTGCATCTATTAGAATCATACTATCAATTGTTGCACACTTAGATTTAGAATGACATCAAATAGATGTAAAGACTACATTTCTTAATGGAGAATTGCAGAAAAATATATTCATATGTCAGTCTGAGGGTTTTCTAGTGGAAGGACATGAAGGAAAAGTGTGCAAATTGAATAAATCAATATATGGATTAAAACAATCTTCTAGACAATGGTATCTCGAATTTCATAATATGATTGCCCAAATGGGATTTATCTCAAATAGATTAGACAATTGTGTGCATGTCATGAAAAGTGAGAACAGTTTTATAATATTTTCTTTATATGTAGATGATATATTACTTGTCGCAAATGACATGGACTTGTTTAATAAAATGAAAATCGAACTTAGTGAGAATTATGAGATGAAGGACATGGGAGAAGCCTCTTATGTTCTTTGAATACAGATTATTAGAGATCGAAAGTCTAGAATGCTGAGTATAAATCAGGAAAAATATTTACACTCAGTACTTAAAAGGTTTGCAATGCAAAATTGTGCTCCTACACCTACACCATATGTGTATGGAAAAAGATTAAATAAAAGTCAATGTCCTGGAAAGAGACATAAACCTATGAAAATGACATATGCACAAGCAGTCGGAAGTTTAATGTATGCTATGTTGTGTACTAGACCAGATTTGACATATTTAGTAAGTTTGGTTGGCAGATATCAAAGTAATCTTGAACCAGCATATTGGGAAGTTGTTAAGAAGATTATGAAATATATCAAGGACATGTTGCAACACAAACTTGTATACCAAGCAAAAATACTGAAAGTATTAAGCTATTCAGATGCAGATTTTGGAGGTGATAAAGATGATGGAAAGTCCACATCTAGACACTTGTTTATCTTTGGTGGTGGTACTGTCTCATGGGGAAGTAAAAAGCAAGGCTGTGTTGCTAAATATATATAGGAAGCAGAATACATTGGATGTAGTATAGCCACCACACATGTTGTTTGGATTAAGAGATTTTTGAACGACTTAGATCTTAATCTAATCAATGGATGTAACATCCGTAAATTCATTTTGTAATTATTAACATTTTAATGAATTTATTCTTAGACGGGTGTGTAAATACCCCATATGCTTGCAATCGGACCCTAAACCTAAACCCTAGTCCAAAACCCTAAACCTTAGTCCAAAATCCTAGACTTAGCAAACTCTAGTCTAAAACCCTAGACTTAGCAAACCTTAATCCAAAATCCCAAACTTAGCAAACCCTAGTCTAAAACCCTAGACTTAGTAAATCCTAGACCTAGCCTAAACCCTAATCTAAAACCTAGACTTAGCAAACCCTAGTCCAAAACCCTAAACCTAGCCTAAACCCTAATCTAAAACCTAGACTTAGCAAACCCTAGTCCAAAACCCTAAACCTAGCCTAAACCCTAATCCCAAACCTAGACTTTTTTTTTTTTACCTGGAAAAATGAGCCCCAGGAGACCCCAAAATCATATAGCGATAGCAAAACCGATTACAAGGAGGGGTGGGGGAAAGACTAAAGCCGCCTGGAACGAATATAAGGCAGCCCAGCCCGTTCCAGACAAAGTGTCCCGCGCAAAAACTTTGAAAGAGCATCAGCTGAAGGCACGAAGAGGAACTGCTTGGAGTCAACGCCCCAGTTGGCCAAACCATCCGCAACGGAGTTAGCCTCGCGGAAGATATGAGAAAGGGAGGAGGACTGCTGAACCAGAGAAACGACGCCCCGCCAATCCTGCCGCAGCCGCCAGTCGAAGCAGCGGCCACCCCGCAACATGGAGACGAGGGCCGCGGAGTTGGACTCGATGAGAAGCTCCGAAAGATGGAGACCCATCCGCAAGCAGAGAGCCAGCCCGTCCTTCAGGGCCCTGAATTCAGCCACCATATTGGAGCAATGACCGTAGAAGTTAGCCACCGCCGCCACAAAGTTGCCCCCATGATCCCTGATGACAGCACCCCCTCCCC
>JAMKQA010057187.1:0-10044 GCA_024699735.1 Posidonia australis
CATTTCTGTTACGAGACGCATGCAAATTCGAGAAGAATCGTTGTTGGGTTCCTATTCACCTATAAATGGAGAAGGAGAGCACGCGAGCGAGAGGATGGGGGAGCCACAATTCAGAGAGAGAGCATTTTTTTTCCACTCACGTGAGAAGGAGAGCAGAGAGCGTGAAGCAGAGGAGCAGAGCAGCCATCATTCCAGAGCTCCGGCGAGGCAACTGCAGCCAGGTACACACCGATTTTCTCTTAATTATCAGATATTCTAGTCTTCTAGGCCTTCCTCTCTCTTCCTGGGCCGTTTCAACCAGGGGCATGTCAGCTGCTTTTTGCGTTGGAATGTTGGCAAAAAAGGGAGCTCAACTAGGGGCATGTTAGATGCTTTCAGGAAGTCTCTTGGACCCAACAACGATTCTGATAATTAAGAGAAAATCCGGCGACTCTGCCGTGCCCTGCCGTCGCCAAAATCCAGCAACTGAGGTGTGGGGGCAATCAAGGAAGTCTCCTGGACCATCAAGCCTTCTCATCAACTCCCCTGGCCTCCCTCGACGTCACCGGGCCCCACCGCGTCACTCCGGAGCCTCCAGCCGCCTCCACGGGGATCGCCGGCGCCGGAGAAGACGACCGGCGCTCCGCTGTCCACGCGTCCCCGACACCCTCGCGCCTTGTCGCAGCCATCCGAGCATCCCCTCAGCATTCTCAGACTCCTGCGAAGACAGCCACGCCCCTGGATTCGCGCCACGACTCCCCGAGTATCGCAGCCACGTGCCTCGTCGGAGAAGACAGCCACCGCGTCGCTCTAGAACGCCCAGGACCTCCCGATCTTCCCATCGCGAGTCTCCAGGACCTCAGAGCCGCCGCGCCGCTACCCTGCGGAGCCTCCAGCCACCTCCAGATCGTCGTCGGAGGTCGTCGACGGCAAGCGAGGTGGGGAGGATGCTCCAGCCGTCGGAGGACACATCCACTCCGTTGGATGTGCTCCTCCTGCCCCCTTCTTGCTTCCCAGGCGGTCTAATCTAAGATCAGGCCATCGGGAAGCACTTTTTGGAGCCCCCTGATGGTCACCGGTGGCGAGCCCCGTCGCCGGCGGCCGTCGTCGCCGGCGGCCGTCGAGCCTTTTCTTTAATAAAAAAAATCAAAAACCTTTTGTTTTAATAAAAAATACAGAAACAATGTTTTTATTGCATTTAAGTCCTTCCAGAATTACTTTTAGGTCCTTTTCTTGCATCTAGGTCCATCTATCATTTTTCCAAAATGTTTCGAATAAAGTTTTAACTGAAAATATTACATTTCTTACCATGCACTTTTAAAGTAATGTTTTCTGAGTTTAAAACTTTAATAAAAGCCCTCTAGAGTTTATAAAATGTGTTTTGCTTGAGACAAATTGCATTGATGACCCTAGATTTCCTTGGAAAATTTCTGACAGTTCATTTTCTTTGTGAAAATTGCATGTAAGCCCTTACATTGATTGAAAATGTTTCAACATGCACAATTTCGCTGGTTTAATTGCATATGAGCCCCTATATTTTACAAAAAGCATCCATAAAGCATGTTTTGATGTGAAAGTTGCATGGAATTCCCTGAACCTCTTTTAAAACTTGGGTAAATTGCATTTTAACCCTCCTTTTTCACTGAATTTCTTCTGCATGTTTTAATCTCAGTGAAAATTACACTTTTTCCCCTGATTTCTTCAGAACTTCCTAGAATGCCTTGTTTGCTGGGTTATTTGCAGTTTAGCCCCTGTGCTTCTTTGATATTGCTCTGATTGCTTGTTTTCAAGGGGTAAAATGAACATTTTGCCCCTGAAACTTTCTGAATCATTTCTAAGGCATTTTCTTGCATTTTTACCCTGATTTTGTGTTAAATTGACATGCATGCACGCGTTAGCGGGTAAATTGCATTCTACATCCTAGAGGACTTCACTTGCACTAGGGACACACAATTGACCTCAGGTTCTTCATACATGCATGGAATGTGTTCTCCCATGTGTTTTCGCTGATTTGGGCTTATGAACTTCAGCTTTCCTTGGATTTTGGGTTTTTTGCACAAAACCCCCTACATTCTTCAGATTTGCACACACTTGCATTTTGCATACTTTTCACATATTTTTGCACAGTTTCTTCCCGACTTTTCTTCCTTGCTTGGAGCATGCTTTCTAGCTATGTTCCGAGCTTAGTCTTCTCCTCGTTTTCTGGGTTTTCCCAATTTTCACGGTTTTCCTCATCGCCCACGGGCGTACAGCAAAGTGGCATTATCAATTTTCACGAATTAACTTTTTTCCCTTTGATTTCACTTCTCATTGAATTGGCATGTTTTCCGTCACATTCATGCATGAGCATATAGAATTAGCAAGCACGCATTTAGCAGACCATTGACAGTAGGAAGCCTAGAAAGACCGAGTTTTCTCGGGCGCATGGGGGTGTCTAACCCCTTCCCCATGCGTAACCAGAATCCTTACCCTTTCTCTGGCCCGCATTCATCATGCATTATCCATTTGGCATGGAGCACGCATTCATTGACCATATTGTCTCACCTCTTGATTTTCATGAGGTTCTTCTTGGTTTTTCTCGTCTTTCTGTTAAAAGACTAGGTGGCGACTCCCTTTTCTTTTCTTTTATCCTATCCTTGCGCCTTCGCCATCTTGGCATGGCTGTTATCCCCTTCCCACCTCCCTCGGTTCGGGCACGGTCACATTATGTGCTTATGGTGTAGTTACGTGTGCTTCGTCGATGCTGTGTGTCGAATGATTAGGTGGGGTGTGTGCTGGGTGATAGTTTTGAGTGGTCACTTACGTGTGCTTTATTTTGTGTGTTTTGATACCTGTGAGACAGTAGTTATTGGTTGCTAGTGCATATAGGAGGAATTACGCTGCCACACATCAGGGATTCTAGTGAGTGTTTAGTTTGGTTTTATTTTCTGTTGTTTACTAGTTTTGCTTTTGCTGAGTGTACCCATATTTATTTGTATAATTAGTGTAATTGTTAGATAATAATAATAAAATGAAAAATTGTAGCTAGGTTGGGTGATAGCGACTTGCAGGTTGATACATTAGATTTCTTTCTTGATGATTTAGGTTTCTGATTATAATTTTGAAAATATATTTTTTTATTTTCTTTACACACAAATTTTTTTAAAAAATATAGTTTGAAAAAGTGTTTAAATAAAAAATATATATTTTTATCATAAAATATAGCTTTAAGGAATTGTTTAGATTTAAAAAATCAATAGCAATTTTAATATTGGTCCAATGTTGATGGGGGTGTTATCATTCACCACCCCACTCCACGTACCACACAAGTCTCTAAAAAATCAATAGCAATTTTAATATTGGTCCAATGTCAATGGGGGAGTTATCATTCACCACCCCATTCCACGTACCACGCAAATCTCTTAGGAAACCCCGTGATTCTTATGAAGAATCATCCCAATCGTCATGGAAGAGGATGGCCCTGCACTTCTCCCTCTCTTTCTCTCACTGATGCCACCATTATCACTCATCCTGGTCTTGGGACAACTCCTTTCCTTCCCTCGCTCCTCCCACAAACCATCTCATCCACCATGGAAAGAGGTTGGCCTTGTGCTTCTCCTTCTTCGTCTTGCTTGGCTTGTTGCTCGGTGAAGCAGACGTGAAGCACCACCACCATCAACAAGACTTCACCTCCGAGGTGGGATCTACTACAGGGAGGTGGGATCTAGGGACTAGGGTTAGGTAGGAGAGTAGGGTGGTCGACACATGGGGGCAAAGGAGATCAAGCCCATGGTGCTCGAGGTGGGGGAGTAGTCCAACGATAGGGTGGGGGAGGTGTTAAAATATATCTCAAATAACATACAAATTTTATATATTAAAAATTCAATTTTCAAAATCTAAACATATTGTGTTCATCACAAAGAAAACATATAAGAAAGTGTACCTGAATCCATGCATGAGTCATAGAAATACTTGATCACCAACCTAGATCTACTTTTCCAAACCACCAAGCTTCTTTCTAAATATAAGGGTGAGAGAGAAGGGAAGCTAAGTTTAGAGTTTGGGGACCATGACCCTAAATTATAAAAGTCTATAATTTTGCATATTTCCAATTCATTTCATCAACAAATGGAAATATTCCTTAATAGTCTCGACACATATTAATCCACACCACTTAAGATGCTAATAGGCTATACTTAAAACCAAATAGATCACATTTAAAATAGCTTAATCAGAAAATAGTCTATAATACTTTAATTGATTTTATATTGGCTCATATTTGTTTGGATTTAACCCAACAATTTCCCATTTAAGCCATACATAAAATTAACAATTAAAACATTAAAACTTTATGAGCTCCAAATGGCTATTTCAACAAGGACATCTTACAATCTGGTCTGTCGACTATACCAACATAGGATCAAAAAGGTTTCATTACTTTAGATGTAATTCAACCCACATTGGTCACTAATGTTAATACAACCAATGACATGGATCAAGTGTAGATGTGTAGCATGGAATTTAGGCAAAGTTATATAAATACGTCCATAACCATTAATGAGATCAACATAAATATCTAGAATGTAAATAACCCAAAACTTTATTTCTACAGAAAACATTGTCTATTACAACAGAGTATCAAATACAAACTCTCACTAAACCGATACATCATCAAATGGTACAACACCCATATGAGCAACATGCTCATGAAAGACCATGGATGGTATGCCTTTAATAAGTGGATCCGTAACCATAAAGTTTGTCCCATTATACTCTATAAACAATTAACTATTCTAGATTCTTTTTTTCACAACCAAGAACTTAATGTCTTTTTGCTTAAACATTGATGAATTTATGTTGTTATTGGAATATAACATCACAGATTTATTGTCATAACATAACTTAAGCGGTCTTTCGATTTCATCTACAATCTATAGACTCGTAACAAAATTTCCTAACCATATTCCCTGACTGGATGTTTCAAAGCATGCTATATACTTAGCTGCCATAGTAGAAGGAGCTATAAGTGTCTCATTGTGTAACGCCTCGATCCCAAGCACGTTACTAAGATCACAGTATCATAAGCAAAATTACACTAATTACAGTAATAATTAAATGACTGTAACTAAGGCTCACCTCTAGGAAATGATGTGCAGCTAGAAGCTCCTACTTCGGCACCGAAACTCAACTGCACTTGACCTACACCAGGAAACCAACCAAAGCATGCGTGAGTGACATCTAAGTCATCCAGTACGTGTCGCAAACACACAACAACAAAATCCAGCAAAAGCAATAAAAATACAACTTTTAGTTTATAAAACTTGGTTTTCTTTTGAAAATCCAATTTTAAAACATTATTTTCTTTTCCTTCGAAATCACATGGGAATTTGATCCCAAAACCATACTCTTTTCAAAACTCACCTTTCTTTTCCTTTTTAAAACATTTGGAAATTTGTTTCCAAAACCATATTCTTTCCCAAAAACTCATCTTTTCATTCTCTTTTACACAGTGTCAAAACCTTTCTCATATTCTAAGAAATTTACATTCTTGACCAGATCCAGCCTAAAACACAATGCCTCTCCAAGCTCAAAACCACAACATTGGCTGGTAATTGGTTAAACACAATTCCTATTTTATTTTAGGATTTTAGGACCATTCATAAGTCCAATTTTAGGTAAACCACATCACTTTCATTTTCACAAAAGCACACACTTTTCTTATTCTTTTTCATTTTTCTTTATTAATGTTACCTTGATCAAGGGTAATTAAGCACACAAGTAGTAGGTGAGGATACCATTTCCCCTACCTCCCTACACTATCGCGGTGAAGTTCTCTGTGCAGGAGGACACCGCTTGGGCCAACTGGCCTCAATTTCTTTTCATATATGCATGGGGATACGTCTTTATTTGACGTTCCATCGGTGGCCCGAACAACTAGGTTCAATAACCTAGGCTTAGCCTACACCATCGGTGACCCGAACACCTACGTCTCATATTCCTAGGTCCAGCCTATACCGTCACGAGCTCAGTGACCCGAACACCCAGGCCTACATACCTAGGCTCAGCCTACACCATCTCAAGCTGGCAACTATAGTCGTATCTGACAATTGGTTTCATTGGAGTCTCATACTCCTACCACTTTGTCGACACCAATCCTCGTGGTTCCTCAACACATTATTAGTGTCTTATTTTCAAAACTCTTAAGTTTTGCTTTTCAAAACTATTTCCATTCATCTTTTCATTGCAGGAATTTGTTCCAAGCAATGCATGACCCACTATTGGGGTCCCAGCTCAAATTCATTTAGAATCATGTATTTAAAACCATAGATTGGGTCTCATGCCCAAAAACCACATAAAATCGCACATTTAATCTCTTTTATTCATTTTTAGGGTTTCAAACCTAAAATCATTCCCAAATTCACTTATTTTGCTTCCATATTCCTTTATGACATCTACATGGGGAAAACACAATTAACACAAGCTTATTATCCCTTTTAAAAAACATTTATTTCCATCATTTATGCCCATTTATTCATATAGGTCAGGGGATAAAAACGGCAAACCGAATTCAAATACGGTATACCAAAAATCACTGATTTGGTATACTGAAACCTCCTGTTTCGGTCGACCGAAGGTTTACGGTCTACCAAAATCGAGCACCCCTGCACAAACTGTCAGGGATTCGGTATGCCAAACCCAGTTTGGCATGACCAATCTCCCGTGTTCAGTACACGACCCCTACCAGTAAACCATTCGTTCGCAGGAAGTAGGAACCTTCGATAGACCCCTCAAACATGCACCATAAAATATATATAAATCATGGGGTATAAATCCTTGAGTCTACTTCAAAATCCCTCAAACCATTCATCAATCAATTCACCATGAAATTCATACAAAAATCATAAAGGGGTGAAGCTCGTATGAAACTATTGTAGCATGCATCCCTAAACTTACATAAATCCACCAAATTTCATCCTAACCGCATGATATCTACAAATTCATGCAATCCATCACATTCTCATCCATTCTACCATTTTTCTACGATTTTTCATGCATATATTCTCATTTTTCATGCATTTAACACATTATTCTGTAAACAAAAAATGGAGGGGGAAAAGGGGTCGCGTACCTCAGCCGGCACTCTAGTGACCTCCCCCACATGCCGACGAACCTCTCCTGCCCTGGAGAAGCTCCTCCCCACCGACGAACAACGTGGGCAACCACCCTCCTTTAGCTCGCACACCATTTTCCCTCTCCTTCTTTTCTCTCGTGACTGCTGTGTCATTTGGGCCTGATTATCCATTTTTAATTGTAAACCATGGAATCAATTGTAATATTGTATAAATGGTTTATTAATGGATAATCTATTGTTTCTGGGATGTGTGAGAGTTGGGTTGGCTTTCTGTGCTCCTGTTTGTGATTTGGGACTAATGTAGGATCCGTTTTGAGGATGCACAGCTACCTCAGTTTGTGCACTTGTCTTTTCTTCTTTTCTTTCCTTCTTTTCTTTCCTTCTTTTCTCTCTCCCTTACGAGCAACCATCCCATCTTCTTCTTCTTTCCTTTCCCCACCCATGCCACCACTAGCCAATGGCTCGTGCCTCGCCGTCACCTCCAACGTGATGGACGACCGGCGTGACGTGGGAGGAGGAGAGGATAAAGAGAGGTGAAGGCAAGCAAAGAGAGGGAAGGTAACCGAGAGAGGAGAAGGAAAGGAAGAACGGCGTGCAGTAGAGGAGGCGGTGGTTTGTGAGGTTCGCATGAGGAGGAAGCTTCGCCGGGGCTACGTCAGAGTGCGGGGAGAGTTGCCGGTGTGCGAGGAGAGTCTCACTGGAGAGGTATGCGACCCCTCCTCCTCCGTTCTCTTCTTTTCTTCTAATAAGTTAAATGCTTGAAAATGATGAAAAATGCATGTAAAATGGTAGAAAATAGGGGAATTGATGAGAATGAGTTGGAATGCATGAAAACATAGATATCATGCGGTTAGGATTGAAATTTGTAGGAATATACAAGTTTTTGGGATGAGGGCTACAGTAGCCATTTTGAGCTCCATCCCTTTGTGATTTTTGTGTGGATTGTATAGTGTATGGATTGATGAATGGTTTGTGGGGTTTTCAAGTAGACTCAAGGGTCTACACCCCATGATTTACTCGTATTTTATGATGTGTGTTTCAAGGTCCGCTGGAAGCTCCCAATTTCAGCGAATTCAAGGCTTAAAACAGGGGAGGTGCCCTAGTTTCAGGCAATTCGGCATGCCAAATTGAATTCGGCATACCTAATCTCTGTCAGATTAAGCTAGGATACCTGGTTTCGGTAGATCGAAATCAGCCGGTCGGCCGAATCAAGGATTTTCAGTATACCTACAATGTTTGGTATACCGAACCAGGGATTTTCAGTATACCGAACTTGAAATTCGGTCTACCGATTTTGCCCTGGCCCTAATATATATAAATGATTATAAAATGAAAGGAAATGGGTTTTAAATGGACAATAAGCATGTGTTAATAATGTTTTCCCCATGTAATTGACATGGAGGAATAAAGAACCCAAATAAGTGGATTTGGGCATGGTTTTGGGTTTTAGACCCTATAAAGGAATAAAATGGTTTATTGGGTGTGGTTTTGGGCATGAGACCCAATTTATGATTTTTAAAGCATGGTTTTTCATGGATTGAGTTAGGACCCCTCAAGAGGGTCAAGTATTGCATGGAAAAATAAATTCCTGCAATGAAAAGAATGAAAATGGAAATAGTTTTAAAAAGAAAATCTTAAAGAATTTTGAAAATGAAACCCTAATAATGTGTTAAGGAACCACAGGGGTTGGTGTCGACAACGTAGTAGGAGTATGAGGCTCCAATGAAACCAGTTGCTAGACACGACTGTGGTTGCCGAGCTTGAGACGGTGTAGGTTAAGCTTGGGTCATTGAACCTAGTTGTTTGGGTCACCGAGCTCGTGATGGTGTAGGCTGAGCATAGGTTATTGAACTAAGTTGCTCGAGTCACCGACAATGTAGGTTGAGCCTGGGTCAATGTACCTAGTGTAACCTTACCAGCGACAGCCTCGTGCGTGGCGCGAACGACCAAATGGGCAAGGGTCAGTAAAGTCACGACAAAAATAATAAAAAACAATAATAATATGCTGGAGTCGCCACCTAGTCTATTTAAAAACGGGAGACGAGGAAAACCGTTTTAAAACATTAAAACTATACAATACAACCAATGGAAAAGGTCAATCATGAACCAGAAAATGGGTAAGGATCCCTATTACGCGCGAGGATGGTATTAGGCACCCCCGTGCGCCCAAAAAATCGATCTTTCATGGGTTTCTCGTTTACTTATATGAAATGTTGGCTTTTCGACCAGTTTTTGTACGCCCGAGGGTGATATGCAATGCGATGCTATATGCAAGTGGTGCCTTATGCTAAACATGGGTAAAAGGACTGTGGGGTGTGTCCTAATGCTCTGAAAGATCCCTCCAGGCATGGACCAAATATCGATGCAAAGATACTGCACGGATATAACTATAGATCGAATAATATTAAGTGACTTCTGTCCTCGCTTTGTTACATGCAAAACTTAAGCTATCATGCATAAAAGAGGATGAAATCAAATTGGAGTCATCCTGATATATCCCAGAGAAAACCCAAAGAAAACCAAATGCAATGCAAGTCAAGAATCATACTAAACATTGTGTCAAAAACCACTATTGAAGCACTGAAAACAGGCAGGTGCGACTGTGACCACGTTGGTGGAATCCCTAAGCGCAGTTCTCCAACCTACTCTGGTGTGTAGAAACACACGAGGAGATCCGATACGGTCACGGCGAAAATGGTGAATCCGGAGGAAGAGACAAGATCCAGAAATACCAAAGGGAAGACAAAAAGGATAAGGAAAGGAGTCGCCACGTAGTCTTTTAATGGAAAGACGAGGAAAACCAAAAAACCACAAAAAGGCAGAAAGCAAACAAGATGCAAAGATGCATGTGTGATCCGTGCCTAATTGATAATGCAAGATGAATGCGGGCCAGAGAAATGGTAAGGATTCTGGTTACGCATGGGGAAGGGGTTAGGCACCCCCATGCGCCCGAG